>UESW01001371.1:0-72281 GCA_900491605.1 Calamus simplicifolius
TCGCGAACGGACACCGAAGATTTTAGCGCGACGACACCCCAGCTCTTGGCTAACGACTCCCTAGCTCTTGCGCGGCGACACCCGAAAGGCGGAAACCTACGACATCCCAGTACTCGCGAACGGACACCGAAGATTTTAGCGCGACACCCCAGCTCTTGGCTAACGACTCCCTAGCTTGCGCGACACCCGAAAGGCGGAAACCTACGACATCCCAGTACTCGCGAACGGACACCGAAGATTTTAGCGCGACGACACCCCAGCTCTTGGCTAACGACTCCCTAGCTCTTGCGCGGCGACACCCGAAAGGCGAAACCTACGACATCCCAGTACTCGCGAACGGACACCGAAGATTTTAGCGCGACGACACCCCAGCTCTTGGCTAACGACTCCCTAGCTCTTGCGCGGCGACACCCGAAAGGCGGAAACCTACGACATCCCAGTACTCGCGAACGGACACCGAAGATTTTAGCGCGACGACACCCAGCTCTTGGCTAACGACTCCCTAGCTCTTGCGCGGCGACACCCGAAAGGCGGAAACCTACGACATCCCAGTACTCGCGAACGGACACCGAAGATTTTAGCGACGACACCCCAGCTCTTGGCTAACGACTCCCTAGCTCTTGCGCGGCGACACCCGAAAGGCGAAACCTACGACATCCCAGTACTCGCGAACGGACACCGAAGATTTTAGCGCGACGACACCCCAGCTCTTGGCTAACGACTCCCTAGCTCTTGCGCGGCGACACCCGAAAGGCGGAAACCTACGACATCCCAGTACTCGCGAACGGACACCGAAGATTTTAGCGCGACGACACCCCAGCTCTTGGCTAACGACTCCCTAGCTCTTGCGCGGCGACACCCGAAAGGCGGAAACCTACGACATCCCAGTACTCGCGAACGGACACCGAAGATTTTAGCGCGACACCCCAGCTCTTGGCTAACGACTCCCTAGCTCTTGCGCGGCGACACCCGAAAGGCGGAAACCTACGACATCCCAGTACTCGCGAACGACACCGAAGATTTTAGCGCGACGACACCCCAGCTCTTGGCTAACGACTCCCTAGCTCTTGCGCGGCGACACCCGAAAGGCGGAAACCTACGACATCCCAGTACTCGCGAACGACACCGAAGATTTTAGCGCGACGACACCCCAGCTCTTGGCTAACGACTCCCTAGCTCTTGCGCGACACCCGAAAGGCGGAAACCTACGACATCCCAGTACTCGCGGACACCGAAGATTTTAGCGACGACACCCCAGCTCTTGGCTAACGACTCCCTAGCTCTTGCGCGGCGACACCCGAAACCTACGACATCCCAGTACTCGCGAACGACACCGAAGATTTTAGCTACGAAGGCAAACATATGAATCGAGGACACCCCTGCTCGCAATATAAAATTGCATTTGCATTAAATATTAATCAGTGTTAATATGAATAAATTACATTCAATTTTCATTCAAAGAAGAATAAAAAAATTAAGAACATTTTTCGACAATGTCGCTAATCTTTTTGTTCAGGCCCTCTCTCAATATCGTCGCAGCTAAGTGTCGCCGGTAATCTCTGACTTCCTCATCCGTGAAATCCATCTTCATATCAGGATTGTCCCGTCGAGCAAGACATTCCATGTATCTCAGACAGTATAGGCCGCAATCCAGCGATCCGGTCGGTTGGCTTGGGCAATCCGAAATATCTTCCATCGGCCAAGTCATCGCTTCCTTCTTATCGCAGTAGATATGGAATATGTGGCCTAGAATTGTATGCCATTTCCTTGCATTGGCCTTGTACTTGGGTTGCGTTTCATGAATTCAGGTGCATGAACACCTTTCTTTCCATGTCGACAGCAACCAAATGCCAGTGCGAGTTATCAGAGTTTATTATGGTGAAAAGAAACCGGAATTGGGCCTTATCTTCATCCGATACATTGTCAAATATCGAGGCCCCTGATGTTCCAGCAAGTTCATGAGCAGGTGATGAGGAAGTCAGACACAGAGCGGATACGAAAACTGATGCAAATATGCACTTATGGTATCGGTCAGGATGCTCTGTCCAGTTGCGCATCAGAAACTCCTGGCCGGCAATCAATTATCTGCCAATGCAATGTAAACCGATTAATATAATTCTAAAATCAACAACTAGAACAGGTTTCTTGATATACTTACATCATCTATTATCATTTCATTGTTAATGAGATCTTGAAGATTTTTTCTTGTTACAACGCCAGAAAACATATTGGTGTAGACGATCTCGTCGGTTAGTCGTTCGCTCAAAAAATTTTGAATAATTATTTGGTCATCTTCGACCGTTGTGTTGGGCTTTGACGTGCCCACTGTCTTCGCCGACTTTTTAGGACGGGTTGTCTCATAACATTCTCCGACGACCGTGGATGCCTTACGCTTCCTCGGCTCTTTTTTAACCCTCCTAACAAGCGAAGGCACTCCAATTATTTCTATGTCCATATTATCATCCTTTGGCGCAGGGGTGCCAAGTTTATTATCGGATATGGACTCATCTTTATTTTCATTCCCATGCTCTGTTTTATCATCCAATGAATCCCCCTCCAATCTCTTCTCCTCTGCTTTTGCATTCCCGTCTCAATTGGACACTCGGATGAATGGTCCTCCTCCATCTTCTTCTCCTCACTATTTCCATTACCAGGCTCGCGGAGGACCAACTCCAGGGAATGCACCTTCTCTGTTTTCCGTCTCCCTTGTCCTCCTCATTTATTGCATTACTTTCCTTTCTGAGCAGTGAACTGAGGAGGCTCTCAGCAATGGACAGCCTGTGCCTGACATCGTCGAGTTGATCCTTAACGCACTCCAATTCAGTCCTCAACTCGGCACATCCTGCGCAGCTATCCGTTGGTTGAGGGGCGCAGGTATCTGTTGGTTGAGGGGATGCTACATTCTGCTGAGTGAGAAGCCAGCGCTCTTCTGACAATGGTACAGTAGCTCCCTCCATCTGCAACGCAAGATGATAACAAATTAATATTAAGTGAACATATTGACGCATTAAGTTGAAAAAATGGTCAGAGCAATGGAGCAATGTACTAGCTTACCAAGTCGTGAGGCTGCAAGTCGGCAACCCGAACCGATTGGATCTTCATTTGGTGGTCATACCACTTCAACAGCCGGGGCAGTTTATCAGGGTATGCTGGTTCTCGCATTGATGTATGCTCGAGGAACCACGCCTGAACATGATATTTTTTGGATATTAAATAATGTAATATTAAAAAAAATTATACTAAGAACACTAATTATGCGTCTCAATAATCCTTACCACCAGTGCTGCCGAGCATCCGAACAGGGTAGGCTGCCTCCTAACTTTTTTTGCATTCTTTGAGTGCACCGGCTCCTCGGAACGCAAGCAAGCAGCTATTTCTGGGAGAGCCAGAACAATCAACTCCTTCAATGCCGAAGCCCAGTCGATGCTATCCAGTTGACTTAAGTCATCCAAGTGCTGGATGAGATACCGTGGACATCTCTGATTAGACTTTGGAGCCAAAAACATGGCCAACATGTATGCGATCCAAAGTCGGACGGTGTCCTCGACATCCTCCTGTACCTTAGATGATCGGAGTTGAAATATTAACTTCTCCAAACCTTCTTGGCGAAGATCTAAACCCTGGCCAAACCGTCTGAACAACCTTCCGTTGAACATTTGGCTGGACGTGTCGATCTTCTTCCCATGAGCTGGAAGTCCCAGAATGAGTGCGACTTCGTCGGCACTGAATAGAACTGGCTTTCCGCAGAAAATGAACTCGTCGCCTCCATTGTGACATCTTATGATGTCTGCTAGCAGTCGCCCGTCGACTGTGAACGTCTGCATGTCGACGAAGGCACCAAATGGGGTCCTTCGAATAAGTTTTGTATGCCGTCTAGTGAACCCCATCTTCCAAACCTTCTGAACGTATACGGCCGGCCTGCAGCTATTCTTAAACAGCTGGGAAGCCTTCACTGGGGGGACTGGAACAATTTTATTGTCAACTGAAACAGGGGGTAAGACATAAGACATACTTGTCATGAAATTTTAAGAGAGGATGTCATAATATTTTAACATAGTGATAAACATACCTGAAGGAGCCGCATCCTCATTCGAACGAAGAACCATGTCCTTGCATTGTTCCGCCATTTTCTCCGTCTGCTTCTTCTTTGTTCGCGGTCTTCGTCCACAAACGAAAGCACTCATCTCCATGAATGAAGTATACGGAAGAATGAACTATGGAGAAATTTAGGAGGGAAAAGGAGACCAGTGGCTTCTCGAGCAAGAGACGAAGGATGGCTTCTCGAGCAAAAGGATGGCTTCTCGAGCAACAGACGAATGAGTGCTTTTTCTAGGGTTTATGCCGACCTCAGAGAAATACGAAAGGACACCCGGATCGCCACGATCACATCACAGTGACCCGCAAACCCATAGGAACTGCCCACGTTTTGCAACTTTTCTCGAAAAGATGGCATGGCTGAGTTACTAGGGTGTCGTCGAATTAGTACTAGGGTGACGTCAAATTCCGCCTTGTTCAAGCATGGGTGTCGTCGCCTTAAAGCTAGGGTGTCGTGAGATTTCAACTGGGGTGTCGCGAAGGATTAACGGCCGATTTCGAACTAGGGTGTCGCGGGGATTCTCTATGTGGTCAGTTTTAAGTAAGGGTGTCGTTTCCTTAAAGCTAGGGTGTCGTGAGATTTCAACTGGGTGTCGCGAAGGATTTACGGCCGAATTCGAACTAGGGTGTCGCGGGGACTCTCTATGTGGTCAGTTTTAAGTAAGGGTGTCGTTTCCTTAAAGCTAGGGTGTCGTGAGATTTCAACTGGGGTGTCGCGAAGGATTTACGGCCGAATTCGAACTAGGGTGTCGCTGGGATTCTCGTGGTCAGTTTTAAGCACGGGTGTCGTCTCCTTAGAGCTAGGGTGTCGTGAGATTTCAACTGGGGTGTCGCGAAGATTTTCGGCCGAATTCCACTGGGTGTCGCTGGGATTCTCTCCGTGGTCATTTGTAAGCACGGGTGTCGTCGCCCTAAAGCTAGGGTGTCGTGAGATTTCAACTGGGGTGTCGCGAAGGATTTACGGCCGAATTCGAACTAGGGTGTCGCGGGGATCTCTATGTGGTCAGTTTTAAGTACGGGTGTCGTTTCCTTAAAGCTAGGGTGTCGTGAGATTTCAACTGGGGTGTCGCGAAGGATTTACGGCCGAATTCAAACTAGGGTGTCGCGGGGATCTCTATGTGGTCAGTTTTAAGTAAGGGTGTCGTTTCCTTAAAGCTAGGGTGTCGTGAGATTTCAACTGGGGTGTCGCGAAGGATTTACGGCCGAATTCAAACTAGGGTGTCGCGGGGACTCTCTATGTGGTCAGTTTTAAGTAAGGGTGTCGTTTCCTTAAAGCTAGGGTGTCGTGAGATTTCAACTGGGGTGTCGCGAAGGATTTGGCCGAATTCGAACTAGGGTGTCGCTGGGATTCTCTCGTGGTCAGTTTTAAGCACGGGTGTCGTCTCCTTAGAGCTAGGGTGTCGTGAGATTTCAACTGGGGTGTCGCGAATGATTTTTGGCCGAATTCCACTGGGGTGTCGCTGGGATTCTCTCATGGTCATTTGTAAGCACGGGTGTCGTCGCCCTAAAGCTAGGGTGTCGTGAGATTTCAACTGGGGTGTCGAAAGGATTTACGGCCGAATTCGAACTAGGGTGTCGCGGGGACTCTCTATGTGGTCAGTTTTAAGTAATGGTGTCGTTTCCTTAAAGCTAGGGTGTCGTGAGATTTCAACTGGTGTCGCGAAGGATTTACGGCCGAATTCGAACTAGGGTGTCGCCGGGACTCTCTATGTGGTCAGTTTTAAGTAATGGTGTCGTTTCCTTAAAGCTAGGGTGTCGTGAGATTTCAACTGGGGTGTCGAAGGATTTACGGCCGAATTCGAACTAGGGTGTCGCCGGGGACTCTCTATGTGGTCAGTTTTAAGTAAGGGTGTCGTTTCCTTAAAGCTAGGGTGTCGTGATATTTCAACTGGGTGTCGTGAAGGATTTACGGCCGAATTCGAACTAGGGTGTCGCCGGGGACTCTCTATGTGGTCAGTTTTAAGTAAGGGTGTCGTTTCTTAAAGCTAGGGTGTCGTGAGATTTCAACTGGGGTGTCGCGAAGGATTTACGGCCGAATTCGAACTAGGGTGTCGCTGGGATTCTCTACGTGGTCAGTTTTAAGCACGGGTGTCGTCTTTAGAGCTAGGGTGTCGTGAGATTTCAACTGGGGTGTCGCGAATGATTTTTGGCCGAATTCCACTGGGGTCGCTGGGATTCTCTCCGTGGTCATTTGTAAGCACGGGTGTCGTCGCCCTAAAGCTAGGGTGTCGTGAGATTTCAACTGGGGTGTCGCGAAGGATTTACGGCCGAATTCAAACTAGGGTGTCGTGGGACTCTCTATGTGGTCAGTTTTAAGTAATGGTGTCGTTTCCTTAAAGCTAGGGTGTCGTGAGATTTCAACTGGGGTGTCGCGAAGGATTTACCGAATTCGAACTAGGGTGTCGCCGGGGACTCTTTATGTGGTCAGTTTTAAGTAATGGTGTCGTTTCCTTAAAGTAGGTGTCGTGAGATTTCAACTGGGGTGTCGCGAAGGATTTACGGCCGAATTCGAACTAGGGTGTCGCCGGGGACTCTCTATGTGGTCAGTTTTAAGTAAGGGTGTCGTTTCCTTAAAGCTAGGGTGTCGTGATATTTCAACTGGGGTGTCGCGAAGGATTTATGGCCGAATTTGAACTAGGGTGTCGCCGAGGACTCTCTATGTGGTCAGTTTTAAGTAATGGTGTCGTTTCCTTAAAGCTAGGGTATCGTGAGATTTCAACTGGGGTGTCGCGAACGATTTACGGCCGAATTCGAACTAGGGTGTCGCCGGGGACTCTCTATGTGGTCAGTTTTAAGTAAGGGTGTCGTTCCTTAAAGCTAGGGTGTCGTGATATTTCAACTGGGGTGTCGCGTAGGATTTACGCGAATTCGAACTAGGGTGTCGCCGGAGACTCTCTATGTGGTCAGTTTTAAGTAAGGGTGTCGTTTCCTTAAAGCTAGGGTATCGTGAGATTTCAACTGGGGTGTCGCGAAGGATTTGGCCGAATTCAAACTAGGGTGTCGCTGGGATTCTCTACGTGGTTAGTTTTAAGCACGGGTGTCGTCTCCTTAGAGCTAGGGTGTCGTGAGATTTCAACTGGGGTGTCGCGAATGATTTTTGGCCGAATTCCACTGGGGTGTCGCTGGGATTCTCTCCGTGGTCATTTGTAAGCACGGGTGTCGTCGCCCTAAAGCTAGGGTGTGAGATTTCAACTGGGGTGTCGCGAAGGATTTACGGCCGAATTCGAACTAGGGTGTCGCTGGGATTCTCTCCGTGGTCAGTTTTAAGCACGGGTGTCGTCTCCTTAGAGCTAGGGTGTCGTGAGATTTCAACTGGGGTGTCGCGAAGGATTTACGGCCGAATTCAAACTAGGGTGTCGCCGGGACTCTCTATGTGGTCAGTTTTAAGTAAGGGTGTCGTTTCTTAAAGCTAGGGTGTCGTGAGATTTCAACTGGGGTGTCGCGAAGGATTTACGGCCGAATTCGAACTAGGGTGTCGCTGGGATTCTCTCCGTGGTCAGTTTTAAGCACGGGTGTCGTCTCCTTAGAGCTAGGGTGTCTTGAGATTTCAATTGGGGTATCGCGAATGATTTTCGGCCGAATTCCATTGGGGTGTCGCTGGGATTCTCTCCGTGGTCATTTGTAAGCACGGGTGTCGTCGCCCTAAAGGTAGGGTGTCGTGAGATTTCAATTGGGGTGTCGCGAAGGATTTACGGCCGAATTCGAACTATGGTGTCGCTGGGATTCTCTACGTGGTCAGTTTTAAGCACGGGTGTCGTCTCCTTAGAGCTAGGGTGTCGAGATTTCAACTGGGGTGTCGCGAATGATTTTCGGCCGAATTCCACTGGGGTGTCGCTGGGATTCTCTCCGTGGTCAGTTTTAAGCACGGGTGTCGTCTCCTTAGAGCTAGGGTGTCGTGAGATTTCAACTGGGGTGTCGCGAAGGATTTTCGGCCGAATTTCACTGGTGTGTCACTGGGATTCTCTCCGTGGTCATTTGTAAGCACGGGTGTCGTTGCCCTAAAGCTAGGGTGTCGTGAGATTTCTACTGGGGTGTCTCGAATGATTTTCTGCCGAATTCCACATGGGTGTCGCGAGGATTCTCTCCGTGGTCAGTTTTAAGCACGGGTATCACAGCATTGGTACTAGGGTGTCGCTGTATTTGGCTTCCCCACACTCTCTTCATTGATGGTTTCTGTTCACGAGGGGGGCGAGGTACTCCTGGGGTGTTTGCTGCCATTCGCTCGTATCTTGTTGAAACCCACGACACCCTAGTTCAAAACGTTAAGAGAAAGCATTAGTTGAAAACCCATGACACCCTAGTAGAAAACCCTATCGTCAAGATCATAAACCACAACAACCTCATAACGAAAGAATTTTTGTGCTATGGACAACATTTTTTCCAGAAGTTTTTGTACAAAGACTCCAGTAGCCAGGTATTCCAGCCTCGAAGCTGAAATATTTTCTTTCGACCGGTGTCTCAGAGCGAGGGCGACAGTTCGTGCTCAACTGATTCCGGTGATGCTTCTGAAATTCAGAGCGAGGTGGAAGAAAGAGTTCTTCTTGCACAAATGAAATCCAACGTAAAATGGCGCTAGGATGGAGGGAAAGGGCATTTTCGTCTGCATGCTAATTTTAAAAAAAGGCGAACTGCTTTAAATGCCCGTCACGTTCAGAACGTTACATCGTAGCAGGGCCATACCGCCGTCATCCACGTAGGCTCCACGTGGACCAATCAAAAGAGGCGGTGCAGCCCACGTAGGCCTTGCTGCACCGAGGGCGGTGTACAAAGACTTTTCCTTGTTTTATTCATAAAGCCGGACTGGGCTTAATTTTTTAAGGTCCATTCAAATTTCTAATTAGACCTAGGTTTAGTAAAAAAAATAGGCTCAACTTGAGAAAATATATAGAATTTTGGACATTTGAATTAGATGCTCATGTTTTATCCAAATGCCCCAGGTTTGATTCCTTTCAAAAACTTTTAAAAAAACTATTTTATACCAAAATATATACACACACATGAAAGTGTGGGTGAGGCTTAGACTCCAAGAAATTTTTATTAGGTCAAGCTTGACCGGCCATGCTTGACCCAAGTTTGGGACTAGGTCAGGCCAGAGTTGGAACATGAACTTTGAAATCAAGTTTTTATTGATAGACTCTGCATCATAGCAATTATTCTAAATAGATCTTTGAAATCACTATGAATAAGTTTGAAGGATTGAAATTGTATGTATGCATGTGTACTCAGTGGATATCTTTGGTGCAGTTTGAGCAAATAAGAATCGATTGATTTTTGTTTGCATGTTTGTTAAGGCATTAATTGTTGGTCAAATGCATATGAGGAAGTTTTTAATTATGTCAAGGTATCTCTAGCAAATGTAATCGAACTACTTAACTGGTAGGAATACATTTTCTAGTCATCCACAAAAAGTGACGTCTCAAAGTATTCCGTGTTGAGTGTAGAAGTAAAACCTTAATATTCCAACTAGTTTTGTGGGTTTGGTTTTCACATAGGATTCTTGCGGATTTCTAGTTCAATTTTGCTTGACTTGCTAGTTCAAAGTGTATATTGTCTGCTGTTTTTTTATATTTTATTTAACTGAAATTTAATTTCTCAGAGGTTAATTAACCTCTAGTTGTTTGCAATAGTAAGAAAATTGAGGATATCAAGAATTAGATGATTAGAAGGAAATGCAAATGTGTTTATTGCCTTTTAGCTACTGATATCTCAAGTAGCCATCCATGCGAGGGGTTTGGCTATGGCACTGTTTTAAAAGAAGCCATAGAAAACAAACATGGGTGATGAGTGGTTGGATAGCAGGTGTCCATCCAAAGTTTGGAGATTTACGGTCAAAGAAGCTACAAGAGAAGCTCTGCAGTTTTCTAAGAAAAAGGATTTCGGTAGGGATGGATGCCCAGTGCTTGGTGAAAAACCCTAATTACCTAGCTGTTTGGCCAGCAGAATTCGGACAATTTTTGCAAGGAATGTGTAGCCCGTTGTCTTGATTCCAGGGGTTGTTCTACCTTATATATCACGAGAAGCCAATTTTAAAGCAGATTGGCTCACTAATTGTTAGTCAGATTACAGGTATCAGGCTGCCTTTATATATAAAGGATCTTTTTGTGCCTAGTCAGCTTATGAAAAAAATCTGTGTATACCGTTTCGATGCAGAATAGTCTGCATCAGACGGGCATGATGATTTGCTCGTACATAGATTCGCATCAAAAATTTGCTCGTATGTCCTGCAACACAAATGCGTGAACCTATGTGTGGGTGAATCACTACATTCGGTGCAATCATCCTGCATTGAGGGCGGTGTACAAAGACTTTTCCGTGAGCTTATTACGTGTGCATCAGCCTTTGGGACTCCTTGGGAAAAACTTAAATTTCTTTTGTTACGGGAATTACTTGTGCCATTTGTTGCCAAAGCTTAACCCAGGTCAGATGGCAAGCGTTAAACCCCTAAACCCAGGTCAGAAGGAAATGTTTTTATGCACCGCAATGCACACGGCATGCGCGTTCGTACGAGCATGCGACTAGTGCATGCCTTTTTGCATTGTCCTGATGCACAAAGATTTTTTTAGAAGAAAAACATGATGCCTGTAGATTCCCCTGCACTCAATTATGCCTTCAATTAGAACAGTGTTTTTCTTGGTTTGCAGCATGATTTTAGTTTATGGTTATCAGAATCGGGAAAGTAATCTCCAATCATTCTCTCTTTCTCGCTCTCTCTCGCTAATGCGTATATATCCAATCAATCCAGGTGGAGTACAGAATCTGTAATATTTCCAAGTCAGCTATTCTAGATCTAATAAACTTTTCATGTGCATGGTGGTGGCCCGAAGCCTGTTCCTTTGTTGGAACAACGGAACTTGGTGGTTGATCAGTCTCAAAATATGCTCGACATTAGAGCACTTCACTAATTTGCACAAAATTGGAGCGACTCGAACGAAAAGATAGCGGCATACCAGGTGCCAGGGACATCGAAAACATGCTCCATTGATGATAATGGTAAGGTGAGTGCAAGAACTATGATGCATCTTTCAGCCCCTCTGGACCCAAGCTACCGTAATTTGGAGATGTTGATGCTGGATCACCAGATTCTCTATTGTTATGAAATCTCTTTTTAGAAGAAGAAAAAAGTCCCCTTCTGCCTCCTTCTTCTTCCCTTTTATCCCCTTCTTTTATTTATTTTATTATTTATTTTTTTGTTTTTATTCCAGAGGCCCGTGTGTAGGATAAGTATTCATCTTTTATCTTTTTCCGCTACGTGATCATTCAAGGATAATTAATAATAAGGGTATTAAGAACTTGCTCACGAAGATAAGGATTTTCATGATGACCTTGATTATCCCAAGGGAATGTCAGGGTCAGTGGGGATGTCAGAGTCAGAGAAAGGTATCTCGCTCTAAAATAGAAGTTCAGTGTCTTCTTTTTCTAGATAAACGGCGGTGTTTCAGTGCTTGTCTTATTCGAATCATTTAAAGCATTATGATGTCTAGCATCTCTCGATTTGAGGGCCCTCCAGGATTGGGGACCGCCCAGGGTTGGGGCCGTCCAGACTTTGGGGACCGCCCAGGACTGGGGGCTGCCCAGACTCTAAGGGCCGCCCAGGACTGGGGGCCGCCTAGACTCTGGGGGGCCGTCCAGGATTGGGGGCCGCCCAGACTCTAAGGGCCGCCCAGGACTTGGGGCCGCCCAGACTCTAAGGGCCGACTAGAACTGGGGGCCACCCAGGGCTGGGGGCCGCCTAGACTCTAAGGGCCGCCCAGGACTGGGGGCCGCCCAGACTCTGGGACCGCCCAGGGCTGGGGGCCGCCTAGACTCTAGGGGCCGCCCAGGACTGGGGGCCGCCCAGGACTGGGGGGCCGTCCAGACTCTGGGGCCACCCAGGACTGGGGGCCGCCCAGACTCTAAGGGCCGCCCAGGACTGGGGGTCGCCCAGGACTGGGGGCCGTCCAGACTCTGGGGGCCGACTAGGACTGGGGGCCACCCAGGGCTGGGGGCTGCCTGGACTCTGGGGGGCCGCCCAGGACTGGGGCCGCCCAGACTCTAAGGGCCGCCCAGGACTGGGGGCCGCCCAGGGCTGGGGGCCACCTAGACTCTGGGGGCCGCCGAGGACTGGGGGTCGCCCAAGACTGGGGGCCGTCCAGACTCTGGGGGCCGACTTTATTTTTTAACTGTTTTATGTATCATCCATATCATATGCCCCCTCGCCCATCTTCCTTGTATTAAAGTGTGTTGCGCACGTGCAAGGGAGAAGGGCGAAAAAATTCGAATTTCAAAATGTCTAGTACATGATAAGCGACATTTCGAAAAGGGGAAAAAGGAGGGGAGGCGCATATCTCTAAGAGGATAGCATCTTTTCGTTTGTCCGGCTCCACTGATGGACTGCCACGTGCCCTTGTGGTGCTCGAGGCGTTGCTTCTGATATGTATAAAATAAGGGGGAGCCGTCCCTTTCCCTTAATCTTTAACCTCATATATCTTCCTGCGTTTTTTATCTCTTCAAGCCCAGGTCAGTCGATTCCTTCTTCTCCCCTTTCTCTATTTATGGATTCCTTCGTAGATAGGAAAGGTAAGGGCCCCATGGTAGAGCCCTCCCGGGAGGAGATTCTTCAAGCACGTCGACAGGCTCTGGGAGGGGTAGTCATCCGTGGGGACCAACCCGTTGCTCGGTCCATACAGCCCATGTCTAGGTTGTTACCTCAGTCCCCTAGGGTTTCCTCTTCGTCTACCAGTCGTAAGGCAGGACCTCCCGCGGTTGTTTCTAAACTGGCTAAACCGGCGGACGTTGCCTCTGTTATATCCTCTCAGGATCTTAGGAACCTTAAGGCCCAGTTCGGAATCCCTGATAATATCCGGCTCTCCGTTCCCCTTTCCGAAGATAGGGTCACTCTAGCGCGGCCCGGTAAGGTCGCTTTGTATGAAGAGTTTTTTAAGGGGGGTCTACGACTGCCCTTACATCCTTTCTTTGTAAACCTATTGAACCGATATCGCCTTATCCCGGCACAGCTCACTCCTAATTCTATTCGTATTATATTTTCATTTCTAGTGCTTTGTTCTTTTCATGGAGCTTCCGCTCGACTTTCTTTATTTAGAGCGCTATATAGGATTCGAAACCCAGTCAGGGATGGGTGGTGGAGTTTCGCATCGAGGCCTAAAAGGGTTCTTAGGCTTAATCTCCCTTCTAAAATTAAAGGGTGGAAATCTCGGTTTTTCTATGCACATCTGGAGGGGTTAGGTGTAGATTGGGGTATCCCGGATACCAGTTCTAACCAAAATGCGAGTGTTGACGAGAGAGACCGTGAGCTTTTCAACACTCTAATCTCTACCATCATACCCCCCAGTAGAGAATTGCTATCGGAGGATAATCTCCGGGAGATTGCGTCCGTGCCGGTGTCGCTGGCTGCAGCGCCCGTGAGCCTCAAAGAATTCATCTCTCCCCTCTCCTTTTCTTTATATTCTTAGCTAACATATTTGGTGTCTTTTTTAGCTAACCCTATGTTCACTATTTTGCAGCAATGAAGTTTTCTCGAGAGTTTCTGGTATCAAACCTTCGAAAGAGAGAGAGAGGCGAGCGTGGCGCGACAGGAAACGAACCTAAAAAACCCCGTCAGTCAGGATCAGATGGTCAGGTTCAGCCTCCGGCGGCGATTCCTGAAGCAACCTTAATAGAAGATAGCGAAGGAGAGACGAGTCCTCCAACGGGGATCCCGATAGGAGATCCTATCGAGAGGGAGCTTCCGGAGGTCACTCTATCCCCCAATAAGGGCGCTGGGGGATCTATAGAGAGTGCGGAAGCAGTCGAAGTCGATTTGCCAGGTCCTTCATTGTCAAAGGAAGTGGGCGCTCCTGCTCCCGCTTCTTTGGATGCTTTAGGAAATCCATCTCCGCCTCCTCCACCGCCTAATCAGGGTGCTGGGTACAAAAGTTGCCTGTCGGAGACAATTCTTAAACTTGCGATCCTACCCAGGTTCCAGGACAAAATGAGGAAGGTAACACAAGAAGAGTCCTTTGACACCATGTTCACAGCTGTGCTTCAGGTAAGGTTTTGACCTTTTCCTTTGCGTGATCATCGAATTCAGGTATTTAATGAATGTATTTTGCAGATGTCGAATGGCCTTTTTGTACTGCGCGAAGACTTAAATAAGGCCAAGTCTCGGAGTGCGAGCTTGGAGAAAGAACTGGTGGAGACGAAGGTCCGAGAATCAAAAGCATTACATGATCTTAGGGTTATTCGGGAAGATTATCGGTCTTGGCGGGGAAGGCGGAAATGGAGCTGCAGAACCTAGATGCCCAATTGTCTGAGGTTCGGGCGAAGTTGTTGCCAACGGAAGAGAGGTTAAAAGAGACTACTCTTAGGCTAGAACACACTGAGAATCGAGCTAATAACGCGGAAGCTACGGCTCGTGATGCTACAGAGAAGTTGGTTCTAGCCGAGAAAGACGCTAAGAACTCTCTCGACAAAGTTGCGGCAGTGGTGAAGGAGGCCCAGGAAAAGATAGCTATGGTCGAGGCCAAGGCCCGGGAAAAGATAGCTGTGGCTGAAGCCAAAGCTCAAGAGAGGGTGGCCGCGGCCGAAGCCGAAGCTCAAGAGAAGGCGGCCATAGCCGAAGCCAAGGTTAGGGATGCTATTAAGGAGTACAAGGGCTCCCCGGATTTCGAATCAGAGTTCCAGGAGGCTGCCCTAGATGCCTTTGTTCAAGGCTTTGAGATGTGTAAACGGAGGCTAGCCTGACACTTCAACTTAAAGAACCTTGAACGCTTTCGACCTGTGGACGACGAAGACATTCCTGATGTAGAGGTCGAAGACGTGGCGGGTAGGGTGGCGGTGACCAAGGATCCTGCTGCAGAAATGCCTCTCACTGAGGAGCCGGCCTCCGATTCCAATATAGAAAAGGATCACTCAGGGAATTGATTGAGGATGCCCAGATTTATTTTGACTTTGACTTTTGTTTTTCTATTCTTGACTTGGTCCTTTTAAAGGACCCCTTTTTGTAACGAATATCCGCTTATTGAGGAGACTTTATAAAGTTTTTCTAACAGATTAGCTTTAAATGAGCAGATGCTACCCTTTATTCATTTGGTATTACTTAATATTTTATCTGCTTACGGCTTATAAAATCCGTCCACGAACCGTCGGGAAATCATAGTCTTCGGGTCGTTTTCCGGCGTGTTGTATTAAGACGTAAGTCCTAGAATGTTGATAAGGCAGCTTAGGGACCCCGTAGGGAAGTTAATCCTGGGTTCCAGGAAGCATGAAGCTTTTGGGATCGTGGGGCCACTTAGTGTTTATCGAGGTTCGGGGCCGCTTGGGTCACGGACTTGAACCTCCTCAGGGGCAAGTCATGCCGACCTGGGGTGTCCTTTGGACTGTAGGGCCGCCGAGCCGCCCATCGTGGTTCGGGGCCGCTTGAGTCACAGACTTGAACCTCCTCAAGGGCAAGTCATGCCGGCCTGGGGGTGTCCTTTGGACTGTAGGGCCGCCGAGCCGCCCATCGTGGTTCGGGGCCGCTTGAGTCACGGACTTGAACCTCCTCAGGGGCAAGTCATGCCGGCCTGGGGGTGTCCTTTGGACTGTAGGGCCGCCGAGCCGCCCATCGCGGTTCGGGGCCGCTTGAGTCACGGACTTGAACCTCCTCAGGGGCAAGTCATGCCGGCCTGGGGGTGTCCTTTGGACTGTAGGGCCGCCGAGCCGCCCATCGGTTCGGGGCCGCTTGAGTCACGGACTTGAACCTCCTCAGGGGCAAGTCATGCCGGCCTGGGGGTGTCCTTTGGACTGTAGGGCCGCCGAGCCGCCCATCGTGGTTCGGGGCCGCTTGAGTCACGGACTTGAACCTCCTTAGGGGCAAGTCACGCCGGCCTGGGGGTGTCCTTTGGACTATAGGGCCGCCGAGCCGCCCATCGTGGTTCGGGGCCGCTTGAGTCACGGACTTGAACCTCCTCAGGGGCAAGTCATGCCGGCCTGGGGGTGTCCTTTGGACTGTAGGGCCGCCGAGCCGCCCATCGTGGTTTGGGACCGCTTGAGTCGTCCTGAAGAATTATCCAAAAATATGTGTTCAAAGGTGCAGGCTCATTTAATATTTGGATAAATACATTACATTACTGGTAATATGGTCAGAGATTGTCTGCATTCCACGTTCGGAATTAGTTGTCCATTCAGGTCTTCAAGCTGGTATGCTCCACGGTGAAGAACTTCTCTTATCCGATAGGGCCCTTCCCAGTTCGGGATAATTTGCCCCCTTCTGTTGGTTTGGATATCGAAGCTTTCCTTAGAACTAGATCTCTCTGACGGAAATTCTTCGAGCGACATGGGTATTATAATATCTCGCTACCTACTGCTGGTATGCCGCAATCTTAATTCGAGCCCGATCCCTTGCTTCATCAATGAGGTCAAGATTGGCCCTTAAATTGGGGAGGTTGTCCGCTTCGTTGTATGCTTCCACTCGGCCACTTGGTAAGCCAATTTCGACGGGAATAACAGCTTCGGAACCAAAAACCAGGTTGAATGGCGTTTCTCCTGTCGGTGTTCTGGGTGTTGTATGGTATGCCCAGAGTACACTTGGAGCTCTTCTACCCACCTTCCTTTGGACGTATCCAGTCTGGTCCTTAGTCCCGTAATATCATGCGATTTGTAACCTCGGCCTCTCCATTAGATTGTGGATGGCCGACGAGGTGAATCGTTGCAGGATGCCGAGATCAGTGCAGAAAGTCCGGAAGGCGTTGTTGTCAACTGTCGGCCATTGTCAGTGATGAGGGTGTGTGGTATACCGTATCGACAAATAATGGCTTTCCAGAAAAAGGTTTTAACCTTAGCTTCAGTAATTTTGGCGAGTGCTTCAGCTTCAACCCATTTAGTAAAATAATCGACGGCTACTAGTAGGAATTTGCGTGTCCCGATGCCGGAGGGAAAGGGCCGAGGATGTCCATGCCCCACTGAGCGAAGGGCCAAGGAGCAGAAAGAGAATTTAACTGAGAAGATGGTTGCCGCTGAATATAGGCGTACCGTTGCATCGATCACATCTTTTCACTAGTTCGGTTGCATCTTCTTGCATAGTGAGCCAGTAATATCCTTGTCGGAGGGCCTTGCGTGCTAAAGATCGGCCTCCGGAGTGATTCCCACAGATGCCCTCATGAATTTCTCTAAGGATGTAATCCACATCCACCGAATTAACACATTTAAGGAGGGGCTGAGAGAAAGATTTCTTGTAAAGTTGGCCTTCTAATAGCACAAATTTAGAAGCTCTCCGCTTAAGCAGCTTAGCTTCTTCACGACCAACCGGGAGAACGCCGTCTTTCAGATATCGGATATAAGATTCCATCCAGGTTTCTTCTTGGATAATAGGCAAAGCTTCTTCAACAGCTTCAATGCTAGGTGTCTCCAGATATTCAATGTAGGTTTTGCCCATGGCACTATCGACCGAGGTAGCTAGTCGGGCTAGCATATCGGCTCTGGCATTTTCACCTCTGGGTATATAACTGATGGCGAAGTGATCCAATAAAGGAATTAATAGTCTGACCTTGTTCAGATATTGGAACATAATAGGGTCCCGAGCTTCATATTCCCCTGCCACTTGGGCGGAAATAAGCTGTGAGTCAGTGAAAACCCGGAGACTTTTGATCCCCATCCCATGCGCTAGTTTGATTCCGGTCAGTAAAGCCTCATATTCAGCTTGATTATTAGTGGCTTCAAAGAGGAAACGAAGAGCATATTCTAGTACTGCGCCCTCTGGGCTAGAAAGAATGAGGCCAGCTCCGCTACCCTATGAGTTAGAGGCTCCATCGACGTGGAGGACCCATGCTTCATGATCTTCTTCCTCAGCATCTAAAAGGATCTGGGGGGTTTCTTCTTGATATGGCTCAGACCAGGTGCATTCTACTAGGAAATCAGCCAAGACCTGGGATTTCAAAGATGCTCTGGGTTGAAATGATAAGTCGAATTCCCCCAGTTTGATGGCCCACTTGGCTAACCGGCCAGAAGTGTCTGGCCGTGATAAAATAGCTCTGAGAGGTTGATCAGTGAGGACGACTATGGGATGGGCTTGGAAGTAGGGTCTGAGTCGTCGAGCGGAAACGAATAAAGCGAAGATGACCTTCTCCGCTTTAGAATATCTCTCTTCCGCACCATGAAGTACCTTGCTGGTATAATATACAGGTCGTTGAACGGCATGGTCGCCGACACGCACCAGAACGGAACTAACGGCTTCCGAAGAAGCCGCCAGATAAAGGAAGAGCTTCTCTCCTTCCTCCGGCTTGGATAACAAAGGCGGTGTAGATAAGAACTCCTTAAGTTCTTCAAAAGCTTGTTGACAGTCATCTGTCCACTCGAAGCCATCTGCTTTACGCAAGACCTTGAAGAAAGGTAAACATCTTTCAGCTGATCTGGACAAAATCGGCTTAATGCTGCTATCCTCCCGGTGAGTTGCTGCACCTCCTTCTTACACATAGGTCGTCTCATATTGAGAATGGCTTGAATTTTCTCTGGGTTTGCTTCAATCCCTCGCCGGGTAACTAAGAAACCCAAGAATTTCCCTGCTATAACTCCGAATGCACATTTGCGGGGGTTGAGCTTTATTCTATGGAGCCGGAGGTTGTGGAAAGTTTCTTGCAGGTCGGCGACATGATCGGTGGCACAGGTGCTTTTTATCAACATATCATCTACATATACCTCCATGTTTCGGCCGAGCTGGTTTTTAAAAACTTTGTTCATCAGCCTCTGATAGGTAGCTCCTGCGTTCTTCAACCCGAAGGGCATTACTTTATAACAATAAATGCCCTTCTCGGTAATAAAAGAAGTATGCTCTTCATCTGAGGGGTCCAATTTTATCTGATTATACCCTAAGAAGGCATCCATGAAACTAAGAAGTTCATGACCAGAAGTCGAATCTACTAGCTGATCGATCCGGGGCAATGGAAAATTGTCCTTAGGACAAGCTTTGTTTAAATCTGTGTAGTCGATGCATATCCTCCATCCTCCGCTGGCTTTCCGGACCATAACCACATTGGCTAGCCAATCAGGATATCGCGTTTCTCGAATATGACCGGCCATGAGCAATTTGTCAACCTCTTCGTCAATGACCTTATGCCGCTCAGGAGCAAAACTCCTCTTCTTCTGGCGGACAGGGCGGCAGCTTGGGTTAATATTAAGCTGATGAGTAATTACCTCCGGAGGAATTCCGACCATATCCGTTATTTTCCAGGCAAAGACATCCGCATTCATTGATAAGAAGGCTAGGAGTTGATCCCGGACATCAGGGAGAAGGAGCTCACCGATCCGCACGATTTTAGTGGGATCATCTCCCAGGGGGTAAGATATCAGAAGCTCCGCTGGCTCTCCTCTCCGCTCAACTTCCCTGGGGTCAAATGACTCGGTAACCGGAAGAATATCAGCCATCTGGGGACTAGGGGCTAAATGATAGCAAGGTCTGACCGAGTCTACCTCTCCGTGCATCACACCGACTCCTTGCTTGGTAGGGAACTGCACCAATAAGCGCTTAGTAGATATAATTGCATCTAACATATTCAAGCCGGGACGGCCAAGAATGGCGTTGTAAGCCAGGAGGACCCGAACTACCAGAAAATCCATCATAACCGTGCTTTGACACGGTGGCGATCCTGCCGTAGTTGGCAAAGTAATCTCGCCCTCTACCCGGATGAGTCTCCAGTGAAACCAACTAGAGGGACGGCTACGGGCCGAAGAGAATCCAGAGATAGACTCATCCGAAGAAATGCATCATAAGTAAGCACATTAGCGGAGCTCCCACTGTCTATTAAGATTCTTTTTACAGGATGTCTAGCGATCGTCATTGAAACGACGACGCTATCATCTTTTACAATATTACTCCCCGCTATATTTCCCTCAGGAGGGATTACATCATCTAATCCTTCGACTCCCCTTGGTCTCTTGGAAGATGAGGCCTTTCCGTGGGAAATCATGCCCACCATCTTTTCTGTTGGGGTGTTGTCAATGCTAGCTTGAGCAGGAGGAGGTCCCATCAAAGCTAGTATGGGAGGAGCTTCTTTTTCTGTATATATTGCCCAAGGTATCCTCTCTGAATTAGCTCCTCGATGGCCTGCTTCAAGTTCCGACATTCTTCAGTATCGTGGCCATAATCCCTGTGGAAGCGGCAATAGCGACTTCTGTCGCGGACAGTGCCCTTCTTCAACGGGGGCGGACGCCGCAAATAAGGCTCATTTTCAATCTCCATGAGGATGTACTCCGAGGGGCTAAGAGAGGTGTAAGATGGTCCTCTCTGGGAGTCTGGTTCTTGCGGCGGTCAATCGGCCGGTGTAAGAGCTCAGGCTTCTTGGAAGGAGGTCCGATCATCTCTGGGCGAGCGGATCTTTTGCTAGCCCTCCCTTGTGCACCTCTCCTGGATGAATCAGCTTCGTCGGCGCGGATGTACTTCTGCGCACGGCTCAGGAGATCAGCATAAGAAGAAGGAGGTCTTTTGTCTAAAGAATAAGTAAAACGGGAGGGTCGGAGCCCCCGTTTTAGAGCCAAAGTGGCCACAGCGTCTTTAAGATGATAAACCTCCAGGGCCGCTACTTTGAAACGGGTTATAAAATCTTTCAAAGATTCTCCTTCCTGCTGCTGCACGGAGAATAAGCTGTCTGCTACTCGAGGAATTTTACGACAGGCGTCGAAGTGAGCCAGAAAAGATCTCCCAATTGTCGAAAAGAGTCGACACTTCGTGAGGGCAGACGAGAATACCAAACACGGGCCGCCTTACGGAGGGTGGCTGGGAAGGCAATGCATAAGAGGGCGTCTGTTGCTCCTTGGACCTGCATGATAGCTTTATAGCTTTCCAGATGATCTAGGGGATCAGTGGTGCCGTCATAGGGGTCAAGTTGAGGAAATCGGAACCTCCTTGGAATGGGCTCTTCCATAATCTGCCGAGTGAGAGGAGGGCGGGTGTCGTAATCCGACCCCGGCTGATTATTGATCCTTTGACTGAGTTCTTCCAGCCGACGATCTTGCTCTTCAAGACGCTTTTCCATTCTATCGGTCATGCCCCTCCGGCTGGTTCAGGAGAACTGGAAGAAGCCCGATGGCGCCATCGGCGATGCTCTGTATAAGGTTCCTTCCCCCGTTGTCGTCCGGTAGGCGGACTGCCGAGGGAATGTGACAAGGAGCGCGAGCCGTCGTGGAAACTTTGGGATCGCCACCTTCCTGGGGAATAATGTCGGAGGGGATCTTCCTCGAGCTGATTGTCGGCTAACAGGAGTAGCCGACCTAGGCGATGGAGGTTGCTCGAGCCGTTGTGGGACTCCTCGAGAGTGTCGTTCTTGCATCTGTTGAACCATCCCCACGAGAGTCTGGACTTGCTGAGTGAGGATCAGTAGTGGGTCTTGAGGAATAGCCGGAGTCGGCAGTGGTGAAGAAGGAGCCGGAGGGTTCGATTTCACCGGCTGAGAAGGGCCAAGAGTTGTGAAATCATGATTGGGAGGCGAAAGATGCCCCCAGACCAATCAGTGGGATCTTCTTCCAGAGATCTGGAGCTCATCTTCGTGGAATCGTAGAACAGGCGTACCTCACTGCTCCGACGACAATCCCCTTCCTGGCGCGCCAATCTGTTGATGCTGGATCACCAGATTTCTCTATTGTTATGAGATCTCTTTTTAGAAGAAAAAAAAAGTCCCCTTCCGCCTCCTCCTTCTTCCCTTTTATCCCCTTCTTTTATTTATTTTATTATTTATTTTTTTTATTTTTATTCCAGAGGCCCGCGTGTAGGATAAGTATTCATCTTTTATCTTTTTTCGCTACGTGGTCATTCAGGGATAATTAATAATAAGGGTATTAAGAAACTTGCTCACGAAGATAAGATTTTTATGATGACCTTGATTATTCCAAGGAATGTCAGGGTCAGTGGGGATGTCAGAGTCAGAGAAAGGTATCTGGCTCTAAAATAGAAGTTCAGTCTCCTTTTTCTAGATAAACGGCGGTGTTTCAGTGCTTGTCTTATTCGAATCATTTAAAGCGTTATGATGTCTAGCATCTCTCGATTTGAAAGCCCTCCAGGATTGGGGACCGCCCAGGGTTGGGACCGTCCAGACTTTGGGGACCGCTCAGGACTGGGGGCTGCCCAGACTCTAAGGGCCGCCCAGGACTGGGGGCCGCCCAGGGCTGGGGGCCGCCTAGACTCTGCGGGGCCGCCCAGGATTGGAGGCCGCCCAGACTCTAAGGGCCGCCTAGGACTTGGGGCCGCCCAGACTCTAAGGACCGACTAGGACTGGGGGCCACCCAGGGCTGGAGGCCGCCTAAACTCTAAGGGCCGCCCAGGACTGGGGGCCGTCCAGACTCTGGGGGCCGCCCAGGACTGAGGGCCGCTCAGGACTGAGGGGCTGTCCAGACTCTGGGGGCCACCCAGGACTGGGGGCCGCCCAGACTCTAAGGGCCGCCCAGGACTGGGGGTCGCCCAGGACTGAGGGCCGTCCAGACTCTGAGGGCCGACTAGGACTGGGGGCCACCCAGGGCTGGGGGCCGCCCAGACTCTGAGGGCCGCTCAGGACTGAGGGCCGCCTAAACTCGGGGGCCGTCTAGGACTAGGGGTCGCCCAAGATTAGGAGCCGTTCAGACACTGAGGGCCGACTTTATTTTTTAACTGTTTTATGTATCATCCATATCAGGAGACATGTGATAAGAAGTCACCTTGCCACTTTCTAATGGAGACCACACAGGAAGGACAGCATTTGCAGGGCATAGCTTAACCCGTGCCATCGGTAGCCTCCAATATATCATGGGAACGACAAAATGGCTTCACGCTAGTACTAGACAAGAGTTCCTCCGTAGGCATGGCCAGCTGAACGAAGATCAACAGGAAACTCTTGCTCAATCTGGCACAAAAAAAATGTCACAACTCCAGTGCTTCGCACAAATTAACAAAAAATGAGAATTATATATACGGACGCCAAATACAAACTCTAGATGTCTCGAATGCATAAGCAGTAAAAAAGCCATCAAGTAACTTATTCACAATAGGTTTCCTTTCAATGTCTCACAGGAATAAAATGTGCAAGTCGGTAAAAGACTAGATTAGAAACAGCAGAGTACAATGCAGAAACCCAGAACCAGAAGCTCCAACTAAACCAAAGAATGCTTCTAAATGCGGTAAGAGTAACATCTTAACCTCCATGAGATCCTGATGCTATAAAAGAATGGTGAGAACGTCCATAACCCTCGGCCTGACATTACGACTCCCACAAACCAAACTGAAGTTCATTTGATGTCAAATTACACTGCATGACTGTCTGAAGTAAATATAAGTCCTGTGATAGCAATGTGGCATGGCAAGCATCATCCAAGGAGGCTGTACTGCATTAGAATAATTCTACAATGCTTCACATGAAGCAATCAGATCCACCAAAGACCTCGAGAACACTCTTATCAAGGCTGATAATGTAAATACACGGAGCATACGAGCAAGTCTTCAACACAATGACCGACCTACCGCAGCTGTTATGGACCACTCCAGGAGGTCACAGCTTTTTAGGGAGGTTGTAAGTTTTCTTAAGAAACCTTGTGGCAGCCTCATCATTCCTGTAGCATAATACACGCAATATTGTATTGGCCTCAGTTGGGCTCCAATGCCCCGAAGTAGGTGGTAGTGGGTACCTGGATTTGGCTGCAGAACCGTAGGCCTCTGCTATCATACGTTTGAACCGCTGAATAAGACTTTCCGAGTCAGTGCGGAATAGAGGTAGCACATTTCTCACTTGGGTTGAAGCCTTTTCAACCAATTCCTCTGGTAACCCATCACCATCAGCCAAGAACAAGTCCTTGAGAGACCTGAAATCATCCTCTATTATCTGAGAATCTTGGCACGTGAAAGCACGCAATGGGCCACCAGCAAGAAGCACTTGCAAAAACCCATCAAAAGAAGCTTTCATTAATGCAGTTATCACTCGATTTCGCACTCTGTCATGCACAGTGGTTGATATCATCTCGAGGGTAGGGTCAAGTTCTTTCAGTAAAGGATCTATTCTTGAAGAAGTAGTCTCACCTACATATAAGCCATCCCATAGAACATGACCTAGATCATGAAAGATCACCTTGTATGCCGTTGCCTCACACAGTTGCTGAATCGCTTCTTGACAAGCAGCTGGAGAAATCTCAAACTTGATGTCCACTCCATCAGATATATCTGCAGGGGTGGATTCAACATTTCTTAAACTAGTTCTTATTTTCTTCTGTAGATTATCCAGCTCTGTTCGGATGTGATGAAGCGTACTCATACGTACACATAGTTGTGGCAAACTAAAAGAATCATCTCCATTCATTGATCCGACTTGGGATCTCCTTTTCTGTAAGGTGTGCGATTTCTCTTTTTCTTCCACAACTTTGAACCAACCTCACATCTGGTTAGTGCTGGCAATGCAGGGATAAAAGAATTTCGAGTTCCTATAAATTAAAAGCAGAGTTACTGACAAAATTAAATGGCATTAACACCTCATAAAGTAATCCAGTTTCAGGTTTCTTCAAACTTACCACAGCCGGACTTTGCCTTAGATATATAATGTTGCAGACTTCGGTCTAGTCCAATCATCAAGTCTGGAAGCAGTGCTGCGTGCATTGGTATGGGCAATTGAAAGAAGGCATCTAAGGTCTCATCAAGTATTCGTAGAACTTCAATTGCAGAAGGAGCACAACTCTCTCTATTTGCCCTTGGGTTCCAAATCTATAGAAAAATGGTCCAAAAAATATATATATTGGCAACTGCAACTGAATACAATAAAATATACTTTTGTACAAAATGGGTAATTGCTTAAGGATACAAAGGAAAACCTTCAGAAGTACAATGATATGTGAATGTTAGTTGCAGGGTACACTTAGATTCTGAAGAGGGGGCATTCCATACTCATATTACAAGATTTACATGGGGATGATGAAATGCATACATTCAAGAACACAAATTTGACAGACATGATATACACGGTGCACCACAAATTTGAGAGATAAGATACACAGAGTGCACCCTTATATCTATTACAATGTGCATGCCTAACAGTTGTTTGGATACAAATATGACTTTAGGTGTCAATCTAGATGCAAAGCAGCAGATTCTCCAAATCCCGAAAACAGTAGTTGGTGGAATACATGCATATGGATACAAGTTATAAAAAAGAATAATCATGTAAGAACCATGAGATGTCACTCATAGATGGAGCTGAAAAACAGCATGTTCAAGACAGAACAGAAACATACCTAATACTAGGTTACACTCGATTGGCATGTCATAATCAATACAGCATATATGCCCAAAAGCAGAACCATTGCCAGTCCCCTTAGTACTTTAGCCGATGTTTCTTAAATATGTTGTAGTTTGGCCAGTTAGGCATAGCAGTAAGAAAAGGAACATTTCATCTTCCAACACTTGTTTATAGGGTACTGGAGTCCTTCCCCAGAAGATTTGAAGAATTCTACAACTGCTTGCAACACTGGACTCATCCATGTAGAGCGTCCTAGGTAACAGAGGTGTCTGATCCAGTGGGAGATACCAAGGTTAAGATTGTACTTGTTTCTTAAAAATTTAGTATATTTTGGTAATTATGATTAGAGTTCTATTCAAAAGAAACCTTTTTTTAATAGGCAGTTGTTGTATGTGGGTGGTCAGAGAACCAGAGTGCATGTGTGGACACTGACAGCATATGTACATATATAGTTACCATTTCAACTATTTAAGAATAAACATTATACAAATATAATAATACAATAACTATGGTAATATTTTTTGGATAGATAATAATAATATTGATAAGAATAATAATTAACAATTAGGCTTATTTCTTAGTACCTAATACCTAATAGCAATAATTATAAAATAATGAATATTTTAACATTACTAGAACCTAAATCAAAGCCCACTAGAAACCCACATCAAATCTAACCATCAGCTTGAACTTCTTCCCTTGCTTGGGCCCATCTAAGAGCAGGCTTTTTAGCCGTATAAATACCAATGCTAAGCAGGTCATGTATGAAGGTTGCACATTACTCATTGAACTGCTTTGTTGGTTCATTTGCAGCATGACCTAATTGCATAAAGGCAATACAGTGAGACCAAGGGACCACATATGAACATTCAGGAGCATAGGAGACAGTGTGCACCACATTTTGAAACAGTGAAAGAGTTTGAACAAATCAATAATTGGTGGGAGTTCATATGTCTAACACCAATACCTCCATAAGATAACACGGACCATGTAAATGGAAACACCAGAAAAAAAAAAATCAACCAACATGCATGGATATATAGCACAAATCCTGGCCAATGCTCGCCAGCAAGGGACTATGACCAACATATGGCTTAGTTTTACATCCACATTGACTCAATCAAAATGTAGTTGGGAAAAGGCTTAGTTGAGTTGAGTCATATTGACTCAACCAAAACATGCTAAGGTTTTACTATTTAGTTTCCATGAGTTTGTCTCCAATCATATGATGACAAAAGGAAAGCCAATCAACCTTATGACACTCAGAATTACTTTTGCTTCAGTCCTCAAAAGACTATATAGTCTGCAACAAGATAAAGAAAATCAAACAAAACAACTAAACAAACATACTTATCTCACGTTTTATTATAGAGAACCCTAGATGGGATAGGAACTAAGATCTCTAAAGAAACGTTTTTGGTGTTTCTCAGTTCAGCATGAATATTTTTTTCTTTTTCTGAGAACGATGGTGGTGGTGCCACCTTATTGGAGTTAAACTTGGAACTTCTCCCAAATTAAAGCAGACAGGTGCCAATCAGCAAACGAAAAGCCCCATTAGCTTTAACTCAGCACTAACAAAAGGTAGATATTTTAGGAACACTTGAACTAAGGAAGCAATCAATAAGCGGGTCACAGGTGCACGTTTGAGTTTCAGAAGAATTTTCAAAGCATCAACATTACCTTGTGTAGAAGTTTCTTGCTACTAACATCAAAAATGCATGAGCGCAATACTAGTGAGCACGTAATTGAGCAAGAGAGTTGACAATAAGACAGAGGAGCTAAAAGGCACATAATTAGCATCCATCTAAGAAGCATGGACATGGGTAAGGCATGCAAATATACTACATGATACTACCATGCTAATATGGAAAATCTTGAAAGGTGGGATATAATTTGGCTAAGATACATCAAGGAACATTTATATACATAAGAACAAATACATATGTGTGTATGTATGCATGTAGATAAGTAATATGATACATGCATGTAGAAATTTTATATATACATACATGCGCATACATAGGCACAACTATATATATGTCTATTCAAAAACCATCTGTAAAGCATAGTATGTGTTGAGGGGTAAAATTGCCATTGCGTTGATAACTGTGCAAGAAGTGGACCAACCACTATGCCTCGGTCCCAGTCCGAGCAATCCTTATGCCTCGGTCCCAGTCCGAGCTATCCTTACGCCACGGTCCTAATCCAAGCTATCCTTATGCCCCGGCCAGACCAGGGCACTCGAGCACCTCTGCGGAATCCAGTGCGGGAGAGTTTAAATTCGTAAGATTCCAAACAGAAATCACACTCGAGAGTGGCCTAAGACCCACGAGAGTGGCCTAGAGCCCTGGAGCCTATACAGTCACCGAATCTCAGGACATCAACCAACTCTCCCAGCGTTGATCCTCTAACTAACAAGATGCGAATCTTACTGACCTCATAACAAACTTGATTCGAATCCTAACAGCTTTCGGACCCACGACGCCTCCAAGGAATCAGGTAATCCTCTATAAATACGACCGTCTTCCAACTTCTGAGGTATGCGCATTTGCTCACTCGCCCACTCTCCATCTACCCATGCTCTTCCTGTCCGCCATTAACGCTCTGCTCAGAGCTCTCGAAAGGCCACCCTGGAGGGACTCTTCAGCGGAGCTTTCTCCTCATATTTGTTGGTTGCTGATCCCCGCTGACTTGAGCGTCGGAAGGTCTTCCGCAGAGGGCCACCCCCAACACCTCTCGCGCGAGGACTGTTTTGCGGGTCCACCCAGGAGGGAGCCCACGCTGAAGCTCGATCGCGCCAGAGTCGGAGGACTGATTTCAACAGCAACAAATTGGCGCTAGAGAAAGGGCCCTCAAGTCCCATAAACTTATGATCTAGGAGATAAGGGTCTCGATCTTGAAGAACCTCTCCCATGGCCAATCGAAGAAAGACTATTTCTGAAGCCCGGGACCATGTTGCTTCCCAAAGACCTGATCCGATGAGCAGTGCAGTGCCGCCGCCACCACCAGTTGAGACTCCATCGCCACCGGCGGCCCCAGTGACCCAGGACCAGTTTGCCTCACTGGTCCAGCAGGTCCAAGCTCTGACTCATATGTGATTCAGGGGCACTTTGAAGCTCCCCATCCAGCTGCTCCTATTTCGCACCTTCCTGAGAAGGACGCGGCCCCTGTTCATCCAGCGATCTTTTCTTCCGGCCCGCATGGGGTTGCAGGCCCCCCTCGTCGCCCTAAGGGAGCTGAGCCAGTCCTCCAAGGGGTCTGCGGCAAGGATCTTCCTAGTTCTCGACGGGCCTGATCCCTCTCTCCGGTGTTCTCTCGTCACGACTCAACACCGTCTCAGTATTCTCCTCGCCCAGCCCCTCCTGTTATGCCTGAGGAGGGATCCGCAGACAACTCCGGAAGATGCATCAGGAGTTGGATGCCGCCAAGCAGGCTCATCCACTCTAGAATAAGGCGTAGTAGCATTCCCTTCTCCAAGGAGATCATGGAGGAAGTAATTTCCTCCCATGTCAAGTTACCCACCATCGAGCCCTATCATGGATCCTCCGATCCCGACGACCACCTCAACAGCTTCCGATCGATCATGATGTTCCACGGGGCATCAGATGCGATCCTCTGCCGCGTCTTTCCTTCCACCCTCAGGGGGTCCGCACGAACCTGGTTTAATGCCTTAAAAACAGGTTCCGTTGGTTCATTTGACGAGCTGAGCCGCCTCTTCATCAGCCAGTTCGTCAGCAGCCATCGTCACCGGCAAAGGTCTGACTCCCTCTCCGAGGTCAAGCAGAGAGAGGGGGAGTCCTTGAAGAAGTATCTTGCCGTTTCAATACGGCCATGCTGGAAGTGGACCACCTTAATCATAAGGTGGCCATGTCCGCCCTAGCGGACGGAGTGTTAAAGGAGAGTGACTTTTACCTAGCGTTGCAGATCAGCTACCCTCCGAACCTCTTCGATATGATTGCCTTGGCGAACAAGTATGCCAGAGTCGAGGAATCGCAGAGGACTGCCCGCGCCGAGCTAGCAAGAAAGAACGAGTCCAAGGGCTCGAACAAATACCGATTTGTCCGTCAATTGAGCCCACCTCGCCGCCAAAGGGTTCCTTCGCCGCCGGCAAGGAACTGCATCCGGAGCCCGCCTAGGAGGTTCGATCGGGATACCCGAAACTTATGAGTAGACGAACTTCACCACATCCTATGGGCCTACCGCACTACCCAGAGAGTTCCCACAGGCGAGACCCATTCCGGATGGCCTTCGACGCAAAAGCTGTCATCCCCATGGAGATAGGACTCCCCTCTCCGCGGGTGCTATCACGCCTCCAGAGTCAAAGGAAAATCTTTCTCGTCCAGCGATCTTGTCCTCCGGAAAGCATCCGTCTCCAAACCACTGGAACAAGGAAAGGTGTCTCCGAGCTGGGAAGGCCCCTATCAAGTGACGGAAGTGGTCAGACCCGACACCTATAAACTCCAAGAATTGAGTGGAAAGTTCATTCCTCGGACGTGGAACTCGGATAATCTCCGTACATATCATCAGTAAAAGTACGCCCTTACTAAACTCATTCTTGTTCGTTGAATTAAATTTAGCTTTTGAAGGCCTGCAAAATTCTTATAACTCTCTTTGAAAGCTACAATGAGAAGCAGGTCATATAAATCCTCGGCCGGGCCGAGCGATCTCCGTACCTTGGCAGCGCCAAGTAAAATATAATATTGAAGGCTCGACAACAACCGAGTAATAAATTTCTTGAAGGCTCGGCAACAACCGAGTAATAAATTTCTAAAGGCTCGGCAACAACCGAGTAATAAATTTCTTGAAGGCTCGGCTACAACCGAGTAACGATCTCCGTACCTTGGCAGCGCCAAGTAAAATATAATCTTGAAGGCTCGGCTACAACCGAGTAACGATCTCCGTACCTTGGCAGCGCCAAGTATAATCTTTTAAATCCTCGGCCGAGCCAAGCGATTTCCGTACCTTGACAGCGCCAAGTAAAATATAATCTTGAAGGCTCGGCTACAACCGAGTAACGATCTTTGTACCTTGACAGCGCGAAGTAAAATATAATCTTTTAAATCCTCGGCCGGGCCGAGCGATCTTCGTACCTTGGCGGCGCCAAAAAAAATATAATCTTTTAAATCCTCGACCGGGCTGAGCGATCTTCGTCCTTAGCAGCGTCAAGTAAAATATAATCTCTTGAAGCCTCGGCCAAGCCGAGTGGTGATCTCCATACCTTGGCCGCGCCAAGTAGAATATATTTGACAAACCTCGACAACAACCGAGTAATAAATTTCCTGAAGACTCGGCAACAACCGAGTAATATATTTCTAAGGCTCAGCAACAACCGAATAATAAATTTTTAGAGCCTCGACAACAACCGAGTAATAAATTTCCAGAGCCTCGGCTACAGCCGAGTGATATTTCTAAAGCCTCGGCCAAAGACCGAGTGATATATTTCTGCAGCCTCGGCCAAAGACCGAGTGATATATTTCCAAAGCCTCGGCCAAGACCGAGTGGTATGTTTCTGAAGCGACCGAGTGATCTGTCTTTAAATAATCTACGAAGCCTCGGCCGAGACCGAGTGATACATTTTAGAAGCCTCGGCCAATCCGAGCGATAACAGCACTAAAGCTTCGTCCCAACCGGATAATTTCTCGGACACTCTAGCATAACTAAAGCGTCTTATTTTACTTCAGCAAGAGGGCCGCCCAGGCCTCCCTCTGACCTAAACAGAGATCTACATTCCTCCACAGAGGACTGAACGACATGCTAACGAAAATAAAGCAGCAAAAACGCCGCTGGGTCCGTAGACTGTATTACGGTCTGAAAAACACAAAGAGAGTAGCAACTCTCAACACAATCACATCAGAAAAAGAACACAGACATTGAAGAAGAGAAAGAGTAAAAACTTTCTCCCAAGAGACATTACAAGTGCATCATAGCACGAGAGATAAAAACAAATACGAATAAGATAAAAGCTCGGTTGAGCAGCTTCGGTCGATAACGATGTCTTCACATCTGACCCCAGAAGTTGAAAGCTTGGCTGAGCAGCTCTGGTCGATAACGAGGTCTTCACATTCGACCCCAGAAATCGAGGAAAACCAGACAAGTCCTGTGGAACCACTGGTTAATCCTAAAGCGCTAAAACCTCCGACATGGGCGCCTGAAATAAAGGAGTCCCGCCACGTGGAGCTCCCCAAATCGCGGCTTACTGAAAACGAGGCATTTCCTCCTCGAGGTATGGTGAAAAAATAATGACGAAACAGCGGCCTATCATTCACGAGATTATCATTGCCCGCCTTTACGTATCCTCCGGATAAGATTATTCCAGATTTCTACTCCCTACATCCGAATTTACACTTCGGACTAGGGAGTGAGGGGCATGTGTTGAGGGATAAAATCGCCATTGTGTTGATAACCGTGCAAGGGGTTAGGATTACTCCTGACTCTCACTCGCTGCGCGGCGCACGCAAGAAGTGGACCAACCACTATGCCTCGGTCCCAGTCCGAGCTATCCTTATGCCTCGGTCCCAGTCCGAGCTATCCTTATGCCACGGTCCTAATCCGAGCTATCCTTATGCCCTGACCAGACCCGGACACTCGAGCACCTCCGCGGAATCCGGTGCGGAAGAGTTTAAATTCGTAAGATTCAAAATAGAAATCACATCCGAGAGTGGCCTAGGACCCACGAGAGTGGCCTAGAGCCCTGGAGCCTATATAGCTGCCGAATCTCAGGACATCAACCAGCTTTCCCAACCGTCGATCCTCTAACTAACAAGATGCGAATCTTACTGACCTCATAACAAACTTGATTCAATCCTAACAGCTTTCGGACCCACGACGCCTCCAAGGAATCAGGTGATCCTTTATAAATACGACTGTCTTCCGACTTCTGAGGTATGCGCACTTGCTCACTCGCCCACTCTTCATCTACCCCTGCTCACCCCTATCTGCCATTAACGCTCTGCTCAAAGCTCTCGAAAGGCCACCCTGAAGGGACTCTTCAGCGGGAGCTTTCTCTCATATTTGTTGATTGCTGATCCTCGCTGACTTGAGCGTCGGAGGGTCTTCCGCAGAGGGCCATCCTTAACGCCTCTCGCGCGATGACTGTTTTGCAGGTCCATCTAGGAGGGAGCCCATGTTGAAGCTCGATCCCATCCGAATCGGAGGACTGATTTCAGCAGCAACAGTATGCTAACAAAATAACATAATGGATGCAATGTACGTTAGCATAAACTTTTGCAAGCTCACCATTTAGTCATTATTTTTATGACACTAATCCCAACTTATACTATTTGAGAGAATTCATACTTCATATTTTTAAATTGATATCATAGACTACAAAATTTAACCTCTCTCATGTTTGGGTGCATTAGTGAAGTATCTAAAGTGAATTTGGAAAGTGTATATATATATATATATATATAGGGCACTTAACACAAGTATCAGACACATATCTGAGAAGTATCTAACGAGTATCGATATCTATTATCCGACGCGGCTTGTGATTTGAGGTGTTGGTGTTTCCTAGGTAGCCATAGATGTGACATCTGGTCATGAAGATAGTTGACCCTGGTCATGGCAAGTCTAGCCCATGAAGAAAACTGGCTAACAACAATAGGAGATCACATAAATCTTTAATGCAGTGTACTTGGCGACCTAAAATTACATTTCCTAAGTCTAATGATGCAAGCTAAAAGCAAGGATTGCATTGCAAAGTTAACCATCACAGAAAAATGCAAACTGGCATTTACAGTGGTAAACAAAGCCACGTGATGATGCCAAAAACCCACATACAAACAACATTTATTGGAGATGAGACACTAATAGATGTCTCAAATGGGGTGAATATAGCTTAGATTTATTGACAAATGTCTCTCAAGACAAGGAACTAAGTTCGATACATCCATCACAAAAGAAGTTGGCTGGATTAAAAGTCAACTGAAATATGAGTTGCTACCATGAATGGTACAATGTTTCACATGTGTTTGCTATAAGAGAGGAAACAAAACAAAGTCTCTAGGAATCTAGTAGAAGTGAATAAACTAGGACTATTATTAAAAGATACTGGAATCTGGGGGGAAGATCAATCTCACATACAAGGGGAAAATTATGGACCAAGCTTTTATCAAGGTCAAACATGAGGATTCGAGCTCAGGTGAGGCAGATTTTCAGAAACATCATTGGGCTTGACCCATGCTTGTAATAGTGTAATAAAACTGAAACCAATTAGCTACTCTACTGTTCATTTACTTGGAGCCTTTAATGGATGCATGCACAACAGATAATTTTGTCATAAATTCTTTCCAAACTAGTATTTGTTTATACTGGCAAGACTCAAACTAAAATTTGATGGGAGCTCTCTTTGCAAGGTAGGTCTTCCAGATGAAGAGAATACTAGAAAATATCAACACGATTGTGACATCAGCAGGAAGGCAGAGGCAAGCACATAGAGTTTTTGCTATAAAACAATCTTCTTCTTGGCAATTCCATGATATTTGATAAAGAGACCGATAAAATACCTTTCTCCAGGGCCACAATCCATACCACTCACCAGTAATTATAAAAGTAGTCACGAATACATCTTAAAGTGCAATGAGAACCTTCCTGGATTACCAGGCAAAAGTTCACTCAATAAAGGTCATATGAGAACTCATAAAAGTGTTGATTGTCATACAAGACCAATTCACCTTCATTCATTTTTTATTTTGACTAACAAAATTTATGATAACACAAAAAATTGATCCAGTGATAGCTTTTATCATAAAAATAATTATTCTTTTTGAAGGTAAATAGAAATAAGCTCCAGCATATAATTTGAATCATTCTACATTTTGATCATGTAAATTCATTTATTTCTAACTCATAAATAAGATGAAATAAATAGCATTGCAAGGATTATTCATGCTGTCATACTGCATATCTAATGAATAATTATGAGAAGATTAGCAATTCGACATTAAGTTTGAAGGCAGCATTCTGTGATGCACTTTAAAGGCTACCATCAGTCAAAACATGTATACACATTATGCTTTCCATGTGTGAAACAAGTGGAAAGCAAATCAAGGGTAGCTGCAGGATATTTCAAAGGTCACCAGCAAGTCAGATGATATGCAAGTAAGAACAAATTATTGATAAAGGCAAAAGAACCAAACCTCTTGCTGCATGTTCCGGTCTACCCACACCTTCAGTCTGTCTACTCTTGTCTTTATCCATGTTTTCACAAGATTGACAATCACAGATTCAGCCTCATAAGGAGGCATCTCACGGATTAGCGATTTACCGCCATCATCACTATCAACAGAATCTTCAACGGCAATATGCACAAGATCTTTCTCCAATTTGTCTGCAGCTTTAAGCACTTGGACTGTGTCTGGTGTCAGTTCCGTGACACCAGCTATAAACTGCTTAAGTTCATTACCATAGCATGAGTGAAGGGTAGCAACAGCAACACCTGCAGCTAGAGGATGCCACTTCTTCAATATAGGACTGAATAGTGTTTTTTCCTTGCTTGCTAGGTCACCAATGTCCTTTGCCAGGATGGCAAGAACTGGAGTGGGAGTGCTCTGATTTTTTGATGATCGCCTACTTAAGTCTGCTTGTTCCATTCTCTGCATCAAACAACTAATTGACTAACACCAAATGGATTGGCAGTGATATAAAAACATCCGATATTGTATAACCCATTTAAAGGAGTAAGGCTCCAACAAAAGGTAAAAAGGGCCATTCATAATCTACAGTCTGCATTCAACAATCAATAAATTTAAATCCACAAATGAATAAACCAGTATCATTGAATGAATTCATGACCTAATCGGTATAATCAGGTTTTAAGATTGATCTGGATTACAACAACTTTAACCTAAAACAACATGATGAACATAAGTTTTTCTTTGACTTCAGAAAACAAAATGACTGCTACAATCCTTCCTAACCCACTCTTCTAAGAATCATGAACAAGGTGTAAATAGTAGAATAGATGGAACTAAACAGGGCCACTCAAAGTTTAATTTGGCAGTTGAAGGGGAGTTACCTGAGCAAAAGCAGTACGGAGGGAAGATCGAATGTACGTATCAATCCTGCTGCGAGCTACATCAGTTTCTTCTCTCCTCCTGCGACGATACTCTTGTGAAATATCTTCCATTAGTATCTTGGCAGCTGACACTCCTAAAGAAATAATACTCTGCATAGATTCAACAGTACTAGAATTGAAGGTATCATGGTAAGCAAGGAGTCTCTTCTCTGTCCATCCCATTATCGAGCTCAATATTGAACTCAATATCTTAGAATAAGCAGAATCTTTTGTTGCTTTGGCATCCTTAGCAACTTCAGCTAACTGATTATCAGCTGCAGATAGTAGATCAGTGTCAACTTGACCAGTTGAAACAAAATGGTGAAATAAAGCCCAAGTGAAGCAGAGATTATGATGCATCTGATTTATCCCTAGGATAGTCCAGGTCTTCTTTATCAATTCTAGAACCTCATCAATTTCGTCAATAATTGATCCTTCCTCACTGTTATCGAAACAAGCTTCGAGCAGCATTTGGTACAGATGGAGATTCAGTGGAAAACCATCTGCCCAATGGCATGTATCTGAAACGGATCCATCAGAAACTCTGCTTGCAAGGGCCATCACAGCACTGCGTAGAACTTGCATTGATTCTGAATTTCTTCCCGTTTCAAGTAGCCTATCTGAAGCTCCATGTATGATCTGTTTTAGCCGCTGTGCTGAAACATCTGATTTTTGTAATGGACGAAAAGGGTGTAGAAGCAATCCAGCCTCAAGAATCTTCAAGTTCCTAAGCTGCCAGGCTTCATATTCTTGTTGATCAGGAAAATCTGTAGCCTTGAACTGCTGCAATAACTCTAGTGGCAAAACCATGGACTCCATGCGTCTCCCAACCTGTTATTACAGGAAGAGAGAAAAATGCCACAGTCAAAACATAGTATCTTTCTTCTTCTTGATGCTCGATGCAAGTAAATCAAAAAGCTGTTATACTAAAGAAACTAATTTTTTCTAAATGTGAAATGGAATACTTTATTTACATGATCAAATGATGACAACCAGCATTTTTCCATGATAATCTAGCACTAAATTATCCTTTCCAGGGATCTCAGTTTTCAAAACAAGCAAGTCTAAGCATTGGAAGTGTAGAAAAGGGATTCCTATAGCCTGCCCTAACTAGTTTGAGATCAAGGCTTTGTTATTGTTTTTGTTGAAGTCCAAGGATTGGAAGTGAAATTTATTACAAAGAATTAGATAGCAGGTTAAGCTTAAGTTATTGCAGAATGTTTTACAGCAATTACAACAGGCCATACTTGATTGGAACAGACTCAGAGCAATAGAATCTCAATCTGTAGACTAGTGGATAAACACCTCAACTAACACCTTTTTATATTGAAGCACTGTAAAAGGCCATATAGACCTTTAATAAATATCATAACAAGATTCTATTCCCAGTTCACAGGGCCAATGACCACTCAACAGCAAGTCAGCTGCACGATATATGACATTCTATGATCAGGCCGATGTGGAAGCAGCATCCACACTAGGATTTCGACAAGACAGAAGATCAGTAATCAACATAATATTGGTTTATAGTATAGTTAATTTAGGTCACAAATAAGGAACATGAATAAGAATTTTAAGAAAACAACCCCCATGATGCAACAACAAGCAAAAGGACAGTCGGGAGTGAAGAGAATAAATAGTTGGCGGCTTAAATTTGACTACGATGCCAAGAATGTGCATAGACGTGTCGATAAAATAAAATAATCCCACAGTTTATGCTCTTGAGGAATGCTACTTAGTAAATTTAATGAAAAATAATAGAAAGATACCTCTTTTATAAACGATCTTCTCAATTAAAGAATTCAGACAACTTTCTACTAGATATCAAGCATTATGTTACATAATAATCTAAAAGAAACAAATGGAACGGAACCGAAAACCCTAAAAATTTCAGAGTTGACCTGGCTCGCCCCAACCCGAATCAGTCCCCGCCGGATCCGGGAGTCCGCCTGCTCGGAGATTCCCATCTGGACCCTCATGAGCTCGCCGATGGTCGCCGGGCGCTTGGATCCCTTGGACGGGCTGCTCTCCTTGCCGGGGCTCTTCTTCGAGGACTTGATTCCGAGTGCCTTCTTCATCTTGCTGGCCGCCGTCGAGGTGAGCGAGCGCTGGAGCGACGACGAGGAGGAGGAGAGCGGCGACGAGGATGCCTGCGAGGACGGCGAGCGGTCGACAGAGGGCGGCGTGCGCTCGGACTGGGGAATGTAGGTAAGGGGCTTGCTGCCGGTGGAGCGGCAGACGGCGACGAAGATCTCGTAGGCGGTCTCTCGGAGCTCCCGATCGAGAATGGCGCAGCCCAGTTGGCCGTAGGGGGGGGAGATCAGCGGCGGCCATGGCGGTGGTGGACGAGAACCGCAGGGAGTTGCCGCTCGCCTCCCGCTTGGAGTCACCCATGGTTCCCCTCTCTCTAAAGAGCCGAGCCATCTCCGCCGGTAATATGGAGGCCTTTGAGATTCTCCCTTCTTTTTCCCCCTTTCCCCGGAGAGAGAGAGAGAGAATTCGCTTGTGGAAAAAGGGATCAAGAGGAGAGGAACGAGAGGAAACGATGGGTCATGGTCTCATGGAGGATGATGATGGTGGGGTGGAGACGAGACGAGAGAGAGAGAGAGAGAGAGGAGACCACAGAAGCTTGCAGAGGGAGCGAGCAGGAAGGAGAGAGAAACAGAGGGAAGTGGTGGGAGATGAGAGGGAAAAAGGTGGAGCGGGGATGGTTGGATGACAGCAGGACAAGATCTCGGATTTCTTTATTTTCGTTTTCTTTTACTTTCTTGTGATTATTTCTGCAAAGGACGCGCTTTGAAATATTCAAGCCTTTTGGGCGCGGGTTAAGGTGAATGTAGAGTTTGTGAAGACTTAATGTTCTGTTTGGATGAAGAGAAGAAGTAGGTAGGAAGGATAATGAATAAAAAAAAAAAAGAAAGAAATATATATATATATATATATTATTTAAATAAATAAAAAAAAAAATTATAATTTATAATGATAATATTTTTATTATAAATAATTAAAAATATATTAATCTTTTTAAAGGATTAATATTAGAATAAAAAATAAAAGAATATTTTTAAATTTTTTTTAAAACTTTTTAATTTAATTTAGATGAAGCCCATTATTTTTTTTTCTAACTTTTTTTTTTAACTTTTCGTTTTATTCAAATAAAAAAAATTTTATTTTTTTTTTCTATTTTTTTCTCCATTCAAACATAGGCTAAAAGTGATTATATGGTAATGCTTATCTAGCTATAGATTCGGGTAATTGGTAGAGGACTAGATCTCGGGCTTTTTAATTGGGCAGGTGGGTTGCCAGGTCGTTCTCAAATCATATTTAGAAGCAATATCTTTGACTAATTAATAACCTTAATTTTATATACCAAAAAATAACCTTAATTCTACAAAGAAGCCTCTCAGCTCTCGTTTAAGAAGTCTAAGGAAGGCATCAGGNGGGGCCAAGGGGAGCTATAGCTAGGGTGGTGGCCTGTTCGAGATCTCCTAGAAGACCGCTGGAGGGCGTTTTTTAACGCATATAGCTAGGTTCATGGAAATGGTGGGCTCTACTGGAATTCTCATGGCTGGAATTCGAAGTTGGGACCAGGGTCAGGGTGGACACCCTTTTAATTTAGACCATCCAAGCAAACGAGGGGTGGGCCGGTGATCAGCCTCTTAATTATTAATTAATCTTCCTTGGGGGTGAAACACGTCGTCTCTTAATTGCTTGGTAACCCGGCCCCAACGTCGATCTGCAAGTCTGCAAACAGTACTAGTCCTCCCAGTCTATGATACAAATCTGGAATTAAAGAAGCCATTTCAGACGTATTGTATCGTGAAATTTAAGTGTACTTCAAACACATGCAGAGTGCTACGTGTTGACGCAAGATCACCGTCCTTGAGCGTCCATGAGCGTCCGGTCGCCTCCTCCAGTGAGCTCCTCGCGCCTGCAAATAAGTCCCGAGGGCCGGAGATTCCGGCGGAGACCCTCCGACGCTCAAGTCAGTGCTCTGGGCAACGGCCGTGAGCTTGAGGAAGCTCGAAAGAGAAAGAGAGAGAGAGACTCATAGAGGAGCTCTCTCTGTGAGTGTTTAGGAGTGTTATGAGTGTGTTACCTGATCGGGGTCTCTCTTACCCTTGTTATAAATGCATGGAGTCCGTGGGCTTGGGGCGTGATCACTTGTCAGAACATTAATTGACGGCAGCACAGTGGAGCTTACCTTCGTATGACGTGTCAAGCTGTAGGCCGTGTCCTGTCAGAGTAGGTGGTCGCAGGGCATGGCCGATCGTTACGGCGCTTGCCAAACAAGTCCCTTACGTCACCTTTTTGGTTGTCTTGGGCAAATAGTGATGGGTGATAAAGTTAGTCGTGTGGGTCCCAAGGTACAACCATTGAGGGAGAAATGATGTTGAGTTGAAGCCAACTATCCCTCGTAGAGCATTTAATCATAGAGTGCTTGTGTGGCACCGTTCATGCCTTTGGATGAGCTCCACAAAAGACCGAGGGTGATCACTTGCATGGTACTGTTCACTTGCATGGCACTGTTCACGGCTCAAGGGAGCTTGGCAGATGCATGTCCGAGGCTAAGCAGGAATTGAGACCGAGAGGAGCAACGTGGCAACCATAAATGCCTTTATACAATGGGGTGAATAAGGAAATAAATGCCTTAGAGTAATGAATGCACGTGGCCTTAAGTGCCTTGGTGCGAGAGATATGACGTGGTTGTGGGAGCCAAGGCCGAGAGGAAAAAGGTCCGGGACCGAGAGGGAACAAGCCCGAGACCGAGGGGAAAAAGGTCCGGGACCGAGAGGGAACAAGCATGAGGCCGAAGGGACCAGCATGGCAGCCATAAATGCCTTTAAATAAGAGTGAATAAGGCAATAAATGCCTTAGAGTAATAAATGCACGTGGCCTTAAGTGCCTTAGAGGTGTCGGGTGTCGGCCTTGGAGGTATCGGGCCTTGAGAAGGAGAGCCAAGGCGAGATGCCCGTGACACTTCATTCCATTTAATGTTCTTCAAGCCATCATGACCATTTCTGCACCATTAAATGCTCTAGACCATTGACTCGATCGACATTAATGACGAAAGGTGGCCTTTGGAAAACCCACGCACCCTCTTATTCTCTTTCTTCATTATGAGATGCCGGTGGATGGATGTTGGAGCTGAGGCCGAAAGGGGCTCCGTCGGTTTCCTTCTTTTACGGTTCTGTAACGGTGTTGGATCAGCCACATCAGATGCCCTCTCGCCCCTGAGACGAAGCGGGCCCACCCCAGCAAGGCGAAAGGGGCGTTACCTCCCAAGTGGCTGATCCTCGCCTGACTTTAGGCCTTTAACTTTTGACATGAAGTTTGGATGTGGGTCTCCGTCCACATGCTGTTGAGGCAAAGAGCTAATGATGCCGCAATGATGCTCCTGAGACAGAGGGAGCTGTTTCCGTGGAGGCAGAGATGAGCCGCTGAGGCTATAATAAGGCCGTTGAGGCTAAAACAAGATGGCCGAAGCATAAATAAAGCCACAGGGGCTGAAATAAAATTGCCTCTGTGTGTTGGTATCGATGTTGGAGTCAGTTTTTGACTTTTGGTGCCGAGCTGGTCTCGGGCTTAAGTGTCGATAGTTCATCGCTCTGCCAGTGGTACCCGAGCTTATGGTGCTGGTGCTTGGGGCCGGCCAGTGGTACCCGGGCTTGTGGTGCCGGCGCATGGGCCTACCAAGGCCTTCCCTGCTGGATCCGGGCTTAAGGTGCCGACGCTTGGGGTCGACCGAGGTCTTCCCTGCTGGACCCGGGCTTATGGTGCCGGCGCATGGGGCCGACCGAGGCCTTCCCTGCTGGACCTGAGCTTAAGGTGCCAGCGCTTGGGGTCGACCGAGGTCTTCCCTGCTAGACCCGGGCTTATGGTGCCGGCGCTTGGGGCCGACTGAGGCCTTCCCTGCTTGACCCGGGCTTAAGGTGCCGGTGCTTGGGATCGACCGAGGTCTTCCCTGCTGGACCCGGGCTTATGGTGCCGGTGCTTGGGGCCGACCCGAGGCCTTCCCTGCTGGACCCGGGCTTAAGGTGCCGGCGCTTGGGGTCGACCGAGGCCTTCCCTGCTGGACCCGGGCTTGTGGACACCAAAGCGAGGTTGGTCTTGGATGTTGATGCAAGGTAAATCTTCCCTGCATGGCATTTTTAAGTATTAATGAAAGAAAACTGTCTTAAGTGAAATATACTTAGCTCTTGTAGCACCCATGTTTTCCCTTTTGTGGATTTGAGCACTTCTGCCCGCTGGTGGTCTGCCCCCCAGGGAGTCATGTTAGTCGGATTGGAAGTGTCATTGCCCTTACTTGGGCCTTCCTTCGCATTGGAGGCTAGGACGAGATTTCTGTGGCCGGGAAGAAGCTGGAAACCGGGACAAAGCTGGAGTCCATTGAGGAAATCCTTGACAGTTGGTGGTCATTGAAGATGAATGGCTGGGAGAGTCCATCAAGGGCATTGCTAGAGTAAAAAGGTCGGAGGAGTTGCTGGGAGGGCTCTTTGCCTAGCTTTTTCTTTGAAGAGATTGATTGCCCTCGGTGCTGAAGCTTAAGAGCAGCTAAAACAAAATCCGTAAAAGGTCCTAGGCTGGTTTGGCTTTTGGGTGTAATAGAGAGAAGGAGAGAGAGGAAAGTTGGAGTCACCGGTCAAAGCCTTTTGTCCTCATCTTCCTCCTTGCATTAATTATAACAACACCTCTCGGCTTGCCACCATCAGAAATTAAAATGCCCATAAATGCTTGAGGTGACGGATAATGTCTCAAGTCCATCCCTTTTGGAAATTATTCTGCTACCCATGTTGCATTCCACCTCTGGCCGATTTTTGAGCCTTTGAGTGAGCTCTTCCATCCCCGGTATTGTTCATCCAGATGCTTCCTCATCTAAGTACCAGATGATTAAGGGGTGGAGTGGCTGCTTGAGCGGGAGGTAGAAGACTACGGTCTCTTGAAAGCTTCACGATGGTGGTGATTAGATGGCGCATGATAGTGATAACTTTTCCTTGAAGAGATTTTCTGCAAATGAATCGTTGACTAACGGGTGCAGCTATCACGAGCGATGTGAGAAGCTTGGGCTGCTGCTGAGTGGCCACCAAACGTTGCTTCTGTAGTTCATGAATTGATGCATTCAAGTCTTGAACTTGTTGATTGAAGATGGCCAGCTGATTAATTAGAGCAGCTGAGGTTGGTGGTGAAAGAGCAGAGAGGGTGGCCTTTTGCTACCTAGTGCAATGTGGATGCCCCCCAGCACGATTGGTGAGAACCTTCGGCATGCGCATCACCACCATAGCTATCTTAAAGGGGATGGAGACTTATAGCTCAAGGAGACAGAGCTTTCTTTCCTTCAGCGCATCCCCCCTTCCTGGCGCGCCAATATGTTGTTGCCAGATCACCGCCCTCGAGCGTCCGCGAGCGTCCGGTCGCCTCCTCCAGCGAGCTCCTCGTGCCTGCAAACAAGTCCCGAAGGCCGGAGATTCCGACGGGGACCCTCCGATACTCAAGTCAGTGCTCTGGGCAACGGCCGTGAGCTTGAGGAAGCTCGAAAGAGAAAGAGAGAGAGAGACTCATAGAGGAGCTCACTCTGTGAGTGTTTAGGAATGTTATGAGTGTGTTACCTGATCGAGGTCTCTCTTACCCTTGTTATAGATGCCTGGAGTCCGTGGGCTTGGGGCGTGATCACTTGTCAGAACATTAATTGACGGCAGCACAGTAGAGCTTACCTTCGTATGACGTGTCAAGCTGTAGGCCATGTCCTGTCAGAATAGGTGGTCGCAGGGCATGGCCGATCGTTACGGCGCTTGCCAAACATGTCCCCTATGTCACCTTTTTGGTTGTCCTGCGCAAACAGTGATGGGTGATAAAGTTAGTTGTGTAGGTCCCAAGGTACAGCCGTTGAGGGGGAAATGATGTTGAGTTGAAGCCAACTATCCCTTGTAGAGCATTTGATCATAGAGTGCTTGTGTGGCACCGTTCATGCCCTTGGATGGGCTCCATAAAAGACCAAGGGTGATCACTTGCATGGTACTGTTCACTTGCATGACACTGTTCACGGCTCAAGGGAGCTTGGCAGATGCATGTCCGAGGCTAAGCAGGAATTGAGGCCGAGAGGAGCAACGTGGCAACCATAAATGCCTTTATACAAGGGGGTGAATAAGGCAATAAATGCGTTAGAGTAATGAATGCACGTGGCCTTAAGTGCCTTGGTGCGAGAGATATGACGTGGTTGTGGGAACCAAGGCCGAGAGGAAAAAGGTCCGAGACCGAGAGGGAACAAGTCCAAGACCGAGGAGAAAAAGATCCGGGACCGAGAGGGAACAAGCCCGAGACCGAGGGAAAAAAGGTCCGGGACCGAGAGGGAACAAGCACGAGGCCGAAGGGACCAGCATGGCAGCCATAAATGCCTTTAAATAAGAGGTGAATAAGGCAATAAATGCTTTAGAGTAATGAATGCACGTGGCTAAGTGCCTTGAAGGTGTCGAGTGTCGGCCTTTGAGGCGTCGGGTGTCGGCCTTGGAGGTGTCGGGCCTTAAGGGGTCGGCCCGGGGTTGAAAAGGAGAGACAAGGTGAGATGCCCGTGACACTTCATTCCATTTAATGTTCTTCAAGCCATCATGACCATTTCTATACCATTAAATACTCTAGCCCATTGACTCGATCGACATTAATGACGAAAGGTGGCCTTTGAAAAACCTACGCACATAATGTGACCCCCTCTTATTCTTTTTCTTCATTATGAGATGCCGGTGGATGGATGTTGGGAGCTGAGGCCGAAAGGGGCTCCGTTGGTTTCCTTTCTTCACGGTTCTCTAACGGCGTTGGATCAGCCACATCATTACGTACAGGCATGAAAATACATGAAAGGTCATGAGGATATATTGAATGCTGGCGATCGATATGAATATTTATATATAGTCCAACTTTCACTATAATTCATGATCTGGATACATTTTATACGCCACCCCTTTTCTGAATCATATATGCATATAAGACATTTTCTTATCTTGAAGCTTATAATCAAATAGAATGCTATATATGTAGCAGGATCGAAATCTTAGGGATCCCTTGTGGCCTCTTTTTGAGAAACTTCATCAAAGTTCTTTTTGTCCATGGAGAGCTGTCAAAAATGGATAGCAGTTGTTAAAGCATATCAATAGTTCAAGGGCGTGACAGTACTTGAATATTTAATAAAACCTCTTGCTGTTGAAACAGGAATGCTGGATCTCTGTGGTACATCAAAAATAGTTTATCTCAAATGAGAGAGAAATATGTTATATGCTTATAACTTAAGTTTATCCATTATCAATTAACTTTCGTTTAAATTTTTGGATTATGTACTAATAAAGTTAATTGGGCCAGCAAATAGATTTGAGGCATTATAAATGGCACCAAAGCTGAATAAAAGATGCAAAAGTTAGTGGATATAAGGAAATTAAAGGACTGCCCATAAAATGGTAATAGTAATATAAAAGGAGCCATATAGAGAGTAGATTTTAGCTAGCTTATAGCTTCGCTGATAGATTTTGACTAGTTTGTAGCATGTAACGAGAACTTGTATTATAAAAGAAGAGATTATAATATTTCAAAAATAATCTTACATCGTATGAAAACGAAATGTATTATATGCTTATAATTTAATTCATCTGCTCGATTAATTAATTTTTATTTATGTTTTTGAATCATATGATTTTGATTCGCTAATGAAATTAATTGAGACATGAGATGGATTTGGAAAGCCACAGTTCTTCTTTCTTTTTCTTTTAGCTGTTGCTACTAATTTGTTCAACAAAGAATTAGGTCTATATAAAAAGAAAGGTTGAAAATAAAGGCACAAGGCGAATCGAAAAAGATCGAGCTGTCACCATGCATGGTGTCTGGTGGTGACATGCATATGGTGAGATAAGACAGCCGGGTGGTTTGGCTAACATAAAGCGATGATGTTCCATGTCTCGTCAGATCTTCATGCACCTATATATTCTGCTCACTGTCTGGTCTTTTTCTAATTATCTGTAGCTTTCTGGCTGCAAATGGATCAGCCATTGATCGAGTTGGGGTTCAACAGTGGATCATTGAAACGCATGCATTAAGGTAGCCATCGAAAACTTTTCAGCGAACATGAAGCTGGTAAGCATCAACAGGAATATTTGCTGGATGCCGCTGCGCTCTGGACCCCGGCCCCTATATATCCACAGCCTGCAAGTCCTTCAAAAGATCATCAGCCCGTACGTAGTATTAATTCTCTAATTGCTTTCCATATACCCAGTAGTGGATGGTTCAATATATAAGAATAAACTGTAGCATGAAACGAGTAGTCCAAAACTGAGACATCGGTCTGGTCTTCCCTTGTCGAGTTGAAAGAAAAGCCACAGGCCAAGTGGACTGGCCAACGAGGTCCTTTGACAGTGGTAGTCCGATATATATATTATGGCCTGCACTTTAGATCGATGTCCCTCGGAGCGAACAGCTAGCTTGCAGCAAGTCATGAGTACGTGGATGCGCTCAAGAAGCGACCGGTTCGGCTCTCGGAACACTGAATGTAACCTTTATTATATATTCAAGGGTTGGTAGATGCGGCCATGAGCTCTATATTTATACACGCACATCCCTTGACCCACGGGGGACTGCCCCACACCGTGCCAAGCTTCACGTGAAGGTCGCAATCTCTCCACGGCTCCATCAAAATTCCATGCACCTGCACGTCCGCGGGCCCCCTTAATTATGGACAGAGATAGACTCGGGATCCAGGTTGGCCAAGTGAAGTGGATTTGAGCAACAGCTAGCTAGCATATTAATCCTCATTCATTAATGTAGCACAGACCATATATATATATATATATATATATATATATCAACCATGCATAATAACAAACTTGTATATAAAAGGTAATTAACACTGTTAATTAATTAGTTCCTCAAATTAATATTGCATCCGATCGATATATATATATATATATATCAGTTATGCATGCCCGGCCCCGTTCATTTTAATTGATTTTAATCTGCAGGAGGTTAGAAATTTAATATTTTTTATGCATGCAAAAGGGATGAAAAATATATATAATAATTGAAAGTTTTAGGGTTCAAATAAATTTTGAGTGCAAGTTTGAATATTAAAATAATATATTTTTGCCTGGATGTAACATGACATAAGAATTCGAAGCATGGTATAAAGAGATCGATATATCAGGGAAGTGGGTACTTGACCAAAAAGCTTTTCTCTCATACTGCATGTGAGACATTCCATGTTGCACTACAGGGTTGGTACTATATGTGCCGTGAATAATCATCATAAATGGCACCAACCTCATGCAATATTGTGCACTGATTGCTCGGCAAGTTGCCTGTGCTACCGGGCACTGAAGCAGTTCCATGCGTTGAGAGAATAGAATTACTTGGACCTGGACAAGAGTGGTTCTATGCTCGAGTCAACACGTGTGGAATGTCATGTGGCATGTGGGGCCTTGCATGTTTTAAGCTACGTATCTCACTATATATTACTGTAGCATGCCCCTGATCCCCAAGCTAGGTGTCTCTCACAAGGCTCCGTGACCCACGTTGTTGTCGCCTCCCATTCCCATCAAACCACGTCTCGCTCTTAATTGCGTTTGGTCCTCTTGGCATGAGTATCAAACAAGTATTTCGGATACCTGTAAAACATTCGTCCATACATTCCACCAAAACTCATGATCTCATTAGAACACTAGTGTCTATTGAGAGAACTTTCGTTCGTCTCGATCTCTAAATGTATAGGATTAATGTCCAGAGAATAATTCTCTTGGATCATGGAATCACGAATGCTAGCGGAGATGTTTGTGGTCGTTGACTGATATGCACTGTAACTATATATAACTCACATGGTAGATTACGTTCATTCAAGAAGGGTCCAGTGCCAGCACCGAATACGCAATTAAAAGGTCGAGGACTGAGTCAGCTTAAGATTTATGTGCGACAAGGATGGGATCCTGCTTCCGGTCAACGACAAAACGATTCGTCACATCACGGTTTTTTTTTTTTTTTTTTTCAACCGGTGCCTTTCAAACACCGTTTTCGTTTACCTGCACTACTTGATGCCAAGTCTTATGACATTGGAAGGTAGCGTGTCCTTTTCTCATATTTAAAGGATGTTTCATTTTATCTTGAATTCTACTTAGCATGAATTCAATTGTCATAATCTTCCCAAAATATTGTTTTTTTCTCGGCCCTTCCGACCAGCAAGTTCAGGATGCTCTTTATATGGGTTGTTACGTGAGTTAATTGATTATTTATCATACTTATTTTCGAGATTAGTTCTGCAATCTCTTGCCACTTACCTTGGATTAGTAAGCCGCTGTCCATTATTTCACAATTCTAGATTAAAAAAAGAAGAAGAAAAAAAGCGTGAAGTATCAGTTAGCTGCAAAAAATGTTGGAATCAGTTGATGATATCGAATGTGTGAAATGAAAATAATTTAAAAGTTTTTCACAAGAACAAATCAAATTTAGCTACGATCCTTTACACGATTATTAATAGTTTCAACGTAGAGGCAACCTTTATTCTAGGAACGGTTGGAACCTTAAAAAATAATAATAATAAAAAAATTAAAATCTTGTGTTGTCTATGGTACCACCAATCCTCTTGTAAATTCTTTTACGTTTACCTTAAAAAATCATCCAGCCATAGCCTGTTTTCTTGACGACTGGAGCCCAAATTCCCTCTCCCTGCACGGCTCATCCCATTGGGCCTCAAGGTCAATAGAGAATTTCTACGGGTTATTTTTGTTCATTAGACGGCAAATAGAGAATGGAATAAGAAGATGAGGAGGCCAAGTATATCATCAATTTCCATGGTCTTCCAGAATGATGAAAGTTCTCAACCTTGAAGCGTGGATTTGGGCTCATTTCTTTTTAACTATTTTCTCTAAAAATTTTGTTTCGTTTCTCGCATGAGATCACATAAGATATAGTTTCTTTGTAAGTCTGCTTTAGATGGGCGGTCGGTGGGCTGGAAGTGGCGCTGGCTGGATCGGGCCACATCCTAGTCTAATCCCAGTCCGAAACCTTTTGGACATTGGGCTTGGCTCGAGCCTAAATTTTTAAAATTAGGCCCGAGCCCGATCTAGGCCCAGGCTCGAAATCCAATTAAACTGACCCATAGCAATTCATTTGATGCCATCAACAAAATCAATACCTAGTTTTTAAATATTTGCACAAAAAACTGTATGTAATCACTTTAGAAAATCTGTTGTCATATAAAAAGTTGTTCTCATACAATTGGTAAAAAATTGAACGTAAAACTTAAAAGGCCCACTGCATTTTAAGATTTTGAATTACATTTGCATTTGACCAAGGACTAATACTTTGTGCCTTCTTCGTACTAGATTTGACTCGAGCCAAATAACGGCCTAAGCTAAGTCCATTTTTTTTAAGCCCAAAGCCGGCCCAAATTCAATGGACCCTTTTCCATGGCCCGGCTTGAAGTCAGGGCGGTCCGCTGAGCTTGGGACTAGCCCAAGCCCAAGCCCACTTCCAGGCATAGTGAAGCTGTCTTTGAAGTCTGATTTCCATGTTAGTAAAGTTATAAGGCTCGTTTGGTTTACAAGAAGTGACTTGCATATAGAAATAGGATGTCTATAAATTAGATTTCTAGGCATGAATGTCTGAACTATAACTTTGATCATGGGAAATAGGCATTTTTTCTGAAAAAAAATGAAGATATCATGTTTGGTTGAACAATTTCTTTCCTAGAAAAGTAGCACAAAATATCAGTTATACCCTTTAATTCTTAAAACTTTTTTTTATCTAATTATTTTAACTTCTACATGGGGTTATAAAAAATGATCAAGAGTTAATAGCTTGCCTATTCCATGACCAAAGGTTGAAGTAAAGCGATCAAAGAAGGATCAGTTTCAAAAAATCAAGGGTCAATCGCTGAGGTGAATTTAGATCGATCTTTCAATTTATTCAAAAAAAAAACTAAAAAAAGGAAAAAACATAAATAAAATATTTATTTAAGTCCTTAAACTTGGATCAAATCATCGTAACATCATCTTGGTAAATAAATATATATATATAGAAAAATCTTCAAACCATCTTAGAAATAGAAAAAAGTAGCAAAATCATAATAGAATGCAATCACGAGATTTCTGCAACTCTCTAAAGAAACATGCTCCAAAAAAACACAATAGCAATATATATATATATATATATATATATATATATATATGTATATATATGGAATCAGAAACCAAATTGATACAACAATAAGCATCAATTTATAGAAAAGATCTTAACCAATTCTTACCTCTTTTTCAATTGATACACTATGGATCTAAAGCGAAGAGAGCAAATGAACAAATTTCTTCTTTTCTTTTTTTGCCCGTTGATTTGAGTAAAAAATGTATACAGCAAAAAAATGAAATATTGAAAAGAAAAAAAAAAAAAGAAATATGCTGTGGTGGAAAAGTAAATTTTACGGTATCAATAAGGATTTTATTTTTTTAAAATGCATGAATCCTAAAACATGAACCAAATATTTTAATTTATAAAAAATAAAATTTCGTGATCTCTTTTTAATGTGAACCAAACGGCCCATAGTAATAAGAACTGGCCAATGCTAATGAAAGATGGATCAAAAGAAGCAAAACAAACCGTATTACATTGCGAGGATGATCTCATGGGATAGATGAGCATCACTGCTTGATGTTGTGGCCAGTTGAGGACTTAACCCATCATCTACCAAAAAGCCAAAAGTTTTGTTGTACTATGATGGTTATCCTAGCCATTATTTGAATTTTACTACTCATTAATTTGATTATTTAGGAGAATTTGGAGAGAAACCGTAGCTTGTTTTTGTAAAATTAGGTTGATTTTTTTCATGAAAATAATTTATTTTTAAGTTTTCTGGAGCAAATATTACTTTTTTTTTTGTCAAACGAAGGCATACATCATATTTGACGGAAAAAAATTTTTGTACATTGCGTATGATTTAAAGTGCTTGCATCGTTGTGATTGATTGTACATATATAATTGCGCATATTAAAAAATTTTTTGATTTTTTTATTATATGATACATGCGCTTCTGCATTATATGCTGTGCATAAAGAGTTCTTCCTTTAGTGAAGGTGCAGTATAAATGGTTGATGTATGCAAATTGGCAGTGCACAAAGTTGAGAGCCGTGGACTGGGGCTTGGGACGTTGGGTTTGGGCACCATCTAACAAACACAAAATCCAAGTAAGAAGCGTATAAATCTCAGAGTTAGATTCAACAAGATCAATATAGATAGAGAACCCAACCATCGCAATGCAATGTCGGAATGACACTCATCATGTATGTTACCATAGACTCATAGACATCACTCTTTTAAGGATGCAAAATGAATATTGTTGAGGGGTAAAATCGCTATTGCATTGATAACCATGCGAAGGGCAAAGATCAACCCTAGCCCTCACTTGCTACACTGTGCCCACAAAGAATGAGCTAACCAATATGATTCGGCGAATCGAGCAACCCATAACTCGGCTCAATCCATAGCTCGGCCTCCCCGAGCAATCCATAGCTCGGCCTCCCTGAGCAATCCATGCCCGAGCAATCTATAGCTCGGCTCCCTCGAGCAATCCATAGCTCGGCTCCCCCGAGCAATCCAAAGCCCGGTCTCCCCGAGCAATCCATAGCCCGACCTTCCCGAGCACTCCATAGCTTGACATGCGCCTCCGCGGAACGAAACTGTTTTCACGTCCGGCTTATTTCTTCTATCATATCTCAGCCGCCCTCGTACATCGGCTGCTCAAGCCATGCTTACGCCCCGGCAGCGCGAACTATTTGTGCATTTCGGCCATCAAGGCCGAGTCGTCCCTCGACCGTCCGAACCAAGCCTTTCTACGCCCCTGCGGAACCTGGCGTGGGAAAGCCCAAGTTCAGTGTAACAGAACTCCAAACGATGAATCATATCGAGACGTTGCCTAGGACCTGCAATAACAGCTTAGGACCTACACAGTCATCGGATCTTGGGCCATCAGGAAGCTCTTCCAGCCGTCGATCCTCTAACGGATAGGATACGGATCTTATCGGCCTCACAACAGCTTGATTCGAATCATCTTCGAATCCCAACAACCTCGAACCTTCCAGAAAGTGCTCAAGATTCAGGTGATTGCCTATAAATATGACACTTCCAGATTTTCTCAGGTACGCGACTCCAGGCATATTTTCAGCATCGCTTTTTCTCTCTATTTCAATGCTCCCCCCCCTCTCCACCATTGGCGCTCCACTCGAGCTCCCGATAGGCCACCCCTGGAGAGACTCTTCAGAGGGGTCATTCTCCCCATATTTGTTGTCCGTCGATCTCCACTGACTTGAGCATCAGAGGGTCTTCCGCGGAGGGCCACCCCCAACGCCTTCCGTGTGAGGACTTCTTTGCAGGTCCGCCCAGGAGGAAGCCCAATCAGGAGACCGATCGTGCCCGAGTCGAAGGACAGATTCTAGTGGCAACATCTAAGATCTCCTCATATTCATCCTCCTCGGCTCCTGGGATGTGGGTCTCATAGTATTCGCTTCCAGACAGGACAAGTCCAGGTCAGGATAAGCTTGAGTGATCTTAGCTCACGCCTCCTCTTCGCCGAACCGGAATGCGTCAGCACAGGCCGCCCTACGTTCCTCGACAAATTGAGTAGAGCTATTATACTCCTCCACCGCTGAAGAGGCCCGCGCGTTTGCCTCGGCCAATTGTTTCTCCAATTCAGAAGTCCTTCGGTGCCTCGAAGCCATATCCTCTCCGAAGGCCTTCTGCTGCTCCTGGAACTCCAGGCTCATCTTGTTCACCTGCAGACAAAGAGCCGAGTAAGGCAAGAGTCGGAAGGCCAAAACGGATGAAACAGGGGACACCCTACCTGCTCGTCCCGCCGAGCCAGTTCATGGCTCAGTACTTGAACCCTATCGAGAGCCTTCGATTTAGCCGATTGATCTTGACAAAGACTCTCTTTGAGTTTATCAACCCGGGACTGTCTGTCCCTAATCTATCGATGAGTATAGTCGAGATCGTCGGAGAGCCGAGCAGCTCGCTCATCCGACTATTTTAGCTGATCCTTCATTTCGGCGAGCTCTTTATTCAAACAGGTAAGCTGGTCCTGCTGCCGCCGACACTTGTACTCCTCCTCCTCGAGCCTCTTACTCCAGTTGCTTCTATCTTCGGCGTGGCTGGCCTTTAGCTGGTCCCATCTCTTCTCGAAAAACTGCTGCATGGCCTTGACCTTATCTTCGTGCTTCGCTCTAATCTATGATAATTCCAGACTAGCCTTGTTGGAATGCTCGCGAAAGCCCTGAAGCTCATTGACCTGCATTGCAAGTTGAGAGGCTCTTTCTCTCTCAGCTGTAAGAATCTTGCGAGTCTCCTCGAGCTCCCTTTGGGAGATCGCCAAAGCTCGAGAAAGACTGGCTGTTGAATCCACCCTCTCCTTGAGGTGACCGATTTCTTTATGGGCTTGAGCCCAAGCTCCGACAGCCAGATGCAAACGCCATTTCAACACCCTCATGATCAAAGTATTCTGCGAAAAGAATCACATGTATGGAAACACAGTCGAACTAACTAACTAAAAACTCTACTTCGGGGCGATGGCTTACCCGAGACGCATAATCCGTGGCAATCCTCGTGAGGGAAATGTCATCGATCTTGGTAAGAAGGAAAGCTTCATTCGGCACTCCAGTATACTTGAAGGCCACATCGACAAGGTCTACAGGATCGTCCCCTCCGGCCGAGGAACTTTCTCCCTCATGGAACGCAGACCGCATTAAAGCAGAGAACATGGCACTAACCTCCGGATCGCGCAGGTGAAAATCTTCACTCAGGGGGCCAACTTGGGGACCCGCGGCCCCTGGAGCCCTCGTCCGACTAACCTCCTCCACCAAGGCCCTCATTTGAGAGGCCTCGGGCATTTCAGCTCCGACAAGGGGAGCCTCAGCCCGGACGTCCCCTTCGCTAAGCGGCTCCCCTTCTTCTTCAGACATTTCTCTGCCCATGGTAGACTCCTCTTGAGCTTCAATCTCTCTCGGGCCTCCGGTGCCTCGGCCGAAGGCCTTTCGCCGGAAGACATCCCGCGAAGTTCGGTCACTGGTTCAGCTAGTTCGGTTGCCCCTTCATCCTCCACCGGCTCTCCCGCAGGCAGCCCAGGCTGAACTTTAGTAGCTACAACCATCTCTCCACCTCGATTGAAGCGGAGACTGCTTCCGCCTCCGCCTACAATGCCTCCGGACCGCCGGCCTCTAATGAGGGAGACCGGGCTACCCCGACCATGGGGGTCCCCAAGTAAACTGACGTCGCTCCCTCGCCATCATCTGGCAAAACGATAACAAGTGGGAAGAAAATTTCGGCAGCCTCCTCCGAAACCCCCACGGTATCCTGACCTCTCCCCGCTGACGGACCTTCCTCCGGTATCGAAGGACCGCGCGCTGCCGCTGGAACTTCGATACTTTCATCCCGCGGCGGCGAGGGACGGCGATCATCGCCATCTCTCCTGATCCCCCCAGGGCGGGAACCGGAAGGGCGAGACCTTTTCTCGGCCCCATGCTTACTGCTGGGGTCGGACCTCCTGCGATGCTTGCCCAGTTCCTCTCTCATCTGATCTACGAACGCCGACCTTTCGGCTGCAGGCGCAATGCGACTCGCCCGTTAGCTCATACAAAAATCAAAGCTAAAATCTCCTTAACCTATTAGCTACAAAATAATACTTACCGCGAGGATCAACGGGGCTCAATCTAGCTGCGAAAAGAGCGTCCTCTGATAGAAGGGCGCTAGCTGGAAGCACTTGACTGCTGCGCAATATGATCAGATCCCTCTTCTCCTGCTCGGATAACTCTGGATGCGCTTTCGGATCTTTTACATAATGTCCCCACACCTGAGAAAAATCTGAGCCGATATTTTCTTCGACTATGAAGAATCATGATTTTCACTCTTTTATCGACGATGGATTGTCTGAAATCATCTTGAAAGACCTTCGGGGACCAATGTAAGGCCACTTGGAGGCCCTCCCAGAAACCAAGTTGTAGCACACCCTGAACATCGGGAGAGTCACGGTACCCCAACGCGGCTGCACAGCGAGATGAATCCGATAAGGTTGCACCAGCTATTGGGAGCCACCATGGTGAAGCATATGTTGTAGAACCTCATCACCTCACGAACCAGCGGATGAAGAGGAAACCTGAGGCCTGTCCTCAAACTTTCCTCGTAACATAATGCTCCATCTCCTAGTTCAAATGTCACCCTGTCGTCGGCTGTCGGGAGCAACAAGGCAACATCCTGAGGAACCTTGTATAGGCGGCGTATCCATTCCAGATCCGCCAGGGTCACCTCCAAAGCCAAGTCACTCGGACTCACCATGCTTTCGATCGAAAGAGACGCTGAGCAAGGTCACCAAGAAAATAGGAGAACGAAGTCCTTCGAGGGAAAGCGAAAGAGCGCGCGAAAGGGAGTGGCGCCACTTCAACTCCATTTTTCCCAAAAGAAACCGCCTCAAGGAGAAGATAAGACGTCTCAACCAAGACGTCCGGAACCGCCGCTGCAGGCGCCGTGAAGATTGAGATCCCTTACGTGGCGTAACCCCGGCTGTTGCACCCAAGAAATGACGGATCCACCTCGTAAAGGCAAGGCGGCCACGCAGCATTACCTAGGGCATCATTCATGGGCTGTCAAATCCCGATCCCCCCTCGTTCGGATCGCGCCACCTAGGTCTATACTCCCTATGCCCGAACCTATGCTTCGAACTAGGGAGTGGGGGCATGTGTTGAGGGGTAAAATCTGTTGGGAATTGTATCCTAAAGCCAATCATTTGATGATTGTGCTGATGTAAATTGTATATAAATTGATATATTAATAAAAGTTATTTGGCAGTTTATTTATTACAAGAACATCTTCTTAATACTCCTGAAAGTAATGAAGCCCTTAGGATCTTCCTCACGATAAAGAAGGATTTATCTTAGAAGGTCCTTAAAAGAGTTCGCGACTAAATGATATACTATGACAGGGCCATAGTACTATCAATTATAGGACATTGTATATCATATTTGTTGGTTATCCTCTTAACCAAGGAGTGTAGAGACACTGGTATGACATACAGGTGAAAGTGTAGGAGTACATTTCACCGAACGTGACTCATTTCTGGATACTCTGCTGTCAAGAGTTAATCCGAGAAGATATAGGTATAAGTATCCTTCAGACCTGAAGATCACAACCAGTGGCTTACAAGCAACTCATTGTACTTAGGTGCTGGACCACCTGAATTTCTAATCCAGCTACGAAAGGTTACTGGGTTCAGTCAAGTACTTGTGGTAGTCAGTTATGGATCAAGATGAAATTTGACCTATCCCATTAAAAGGAGAAATGCTTGTGTTTCAATTTAGCAAGACCTTGACCAAGGCACTTCATGTGAAAGTCACATGATCACTAAAGTTGAAATCACTTTATGGATTTGCTATTTAGAGTTGACAGGCTCTTAAGCCATCCTTAGCATTTGTGGTCAAGAGGATGAATTATACGGTAACTGTTTCTTAGGGTTCTTGGAGTTTGCTCGGCAACTCTTCGACCTATCCGGACGTCGGGTTCCATTGCTAGATGGGCACATCGATTAGTATAGAAAGTTGTTTCTATGCTACCGGCTTAGGTTCGAACCTAGAGAGTCACACGCATAGAAGTTTCTTAGGATGATCTATTTGCTGATCAACGATTGAGAATCATATATGATTTAATTAATCAATTTGATTGATTGAATTATCTCAATTGGGTTAAGTACAATTGAATAAGATTCAATTTGGTTCAAGTCTATTAGAACGACAAGTCAATTTTAAATATTGATTTGAAATTAGACTTGATTTGAATTTAAATAGATTCAGGACTAGCCAAATTTGATTTAAGCTTGGACCATGATCTATGTGGGTTAAGTCAAATAAATTTAGATCAGAACCCAAACCTCTCGAATATGGATCTCATATGATGAGATGGCTAAAATCTCATCTCATGAGATAGAATTTAATGCATGACATTTATTTACCGAACGTCGGATTTATCCCTCATCTCTTTGGTTTTCTCCAAACGATGAAACTAAACCAAACGCCGCGACTCCTTGGTTTTCTCCGAACGTCGGAATTAAACCAAGCGCCGCGCCTTCGGCGTCTCTTCGCTTTTGCCAAACGACGGATTCTTAAATGTCAGAATTAAATATCAAGGCTAAATCGAGACTATAAATAGAGGGCATTCCCTCACTAGAGAACACAGAACAAAAAATAGAACAACAATACACGATTTGTCGTGGATTGTAATTCTAAATTGTTATGGATTATAAGTCTAAAATGTTAGAATAAAAAATCCTGGTGATTCTAGTGTTAGCGGAAGCCTGGTGGATCTTGGAGGAAGATTCAAGTGAGAGGATTCAAGATCAGCAAAGCTATTTTTCTGCGAGCTAGCACTCTCGAAAATCTGATCATTCGGGGCTTCGCGTGGACGATACTAGAGGCCGGACGATTGAACGGCTGTAGAGCAATAAGGATTTACCTACTGTTCTTAAGGTAAGTGATTTGATCCCTAGATCTTAAGGCAGGCTTTAAGATAATAGTGTGACTAGTCATCTTAAAGATCAAGATATGATCTTGATATTTTTATATGCATATTTTAGATCAAACGACCCTGAATATATAGGCAAAGATATGATCTTGATGCATATTAGATAGATTAATATGTAATCTTTTAATTTCCACAATGATAATAGTTATCAATTTTTAAAAATATGCATGCCTCGGAGACTATTTCTCCCTTCAAATGGTATCAGAGCCATGGTTTCGTTAATGATCTAATTTATTGCATGTAAATTAATATTCTCATTAATTGTGTAATTATGGCTAAAACTTATCACAAGGCCATATGGTCACAGGTGGATTGAAAATCCGAATTACCCATTCAATGAGGTATTCTGTGATATATTGCCGTGCGATTGTTTTATCGTTGATGCTTTGTTTAAAGAAAATTTAAATTGTGCTTTAGCATCAAAACATAGATTACACACACTCTCAAAAGATATTTTATATTTGATACATATTGATGTTATATAAAACCATAATATTTGCATGTTTAGTATAAAAACATAGATATGATATATGATGGCATGATGTCTATGTTATAAAACATACAAATATTTGAGAGTTTTATTTGAATGTCAAATATTAGTTTATAATTTTTTAGATATGATCTAAATATAGAAATTATGAGTAGTAACATTATGCTTGATTGAAATATATGACATGTTAACATAAAATATATTTAATCATTTGGGTTAGCTAAATCGGGTCCATAAAGGGTTAGACTCTAAGGTTTAAATTAACTGGACTAAAAGAGTATTTGTTCAAATCTAATTAGATTAGGTTAAGAATGCTCTAAATCAAACAATAGTTGTAGTTGATCAAGTCCTTCTCTTTGATTAAACCAAATGGAAGTAATTAGGCTCCGTGGTTGAGCATGAATCTATTAGATGGTCAAATCAGAATTGGTTAACCATATGATGTCAAGGTGGGATGGCAAGTTGCTCTAGGATCAACGATTGAATGGTTTTTAATTGGGAGCTACTCGTATTGATGCGTCTTTAATGAGTTAATGGCATATCCCTCCCATCGATCTCTCTCACTTGGTCATTGTGGTGAACCATTTATGATTCAGATCATTTACCTGATTCGGGTTGACCCATGCTTGTAAGGATATCAGTATGACTGATTTAGGTGTCACTTAACCTAACTTAATCTTGTTTCATTCTACCGATTTCATAGATTCAGTGGGAGAACTTGATTAGTCAATTTATCTTCATATTATTAAAATCCTCTAAAATTATTAGGTCCTTAAAATGAATAGTTATATAATAGATCATAGCCTCCCATTAAGGTGGGTGATAATGAGTCCGATGTCTTGATAATCATTGGAGGCACTCCATGCCTAGTGCTTGTCAACCATCGGAATTATCATTCATTATATGATAAGTCAGCGTAACTATTAAATAAACAGTCAGGTGAGCCGAGCTTCACTCGGGCTTGGTTGTCTCTTGATAGGTTACACTGATTATATCATTTAATGATTGGACCTAACCAGAACTTTCAGTGGAGGCACTTTATGCCTGCTGAAGAGGTACATGGGGCAAAACTGAATACTAAGAATTGTTTGGGGAAACAATTGGTTTTGAACCTACTCTCAGATGCATATGGGTTAGCCAAGCTTCACTTGGACCTGTATGTAGTTTATGTAGATCTTAGTGCCCGCTAAAGAATTAAGAATAATTCTTCGAATTGGGGTGTAGAGGCTGCCAATTTGAGCAAAATAGTAGAAGAATCTTTAGACTAAAGTCCAAGTCCTTAGACTAAATCAATTTATATACTAATAAACTTTATTTTTTCCTTATGCAGAACATGGCCACTAATTTATCATTAAGGTCCCTATTGGATAGTGACAAATTGAATGGTTCTAATTTCAATAGCTGATTCAGAAACTTAAGATCGTCCTTGAGCATGAGATGATTCTATATATTCTGAATAATCCTGCACCAAAGATACATGATGCAAACACCCAAAGTTCCGAGAGACACTTATCAGAAGTGGCTCAATGATAGAACTAGCGTGCGTTGTATCATGTTAGCAGCAATGAACGATGAATTCGGTCGCCGGTTCGAGAATGCTCAGCCAAAAGAAATCATTCAAGCGTTGAATGAATCTTTCGGCACACCCGACGATGTTGAAAGGCACAAGACTAGTTGTGCTATTTTCAATGCTCGAATGAGATATGGATCTCCTGTCACTGATCATGTATTGTACATGATTGAGAAGATAGAACTCCTAAGCAAGCTCGGCTTTCCCTTACATGAGCAGTTGGGAAAAGATGTGATCCTGAATTCCTTGCCTCCATCCTTCCGACCTTTCCTTACTCATTTTCGAATGACAAAGCCTGCAGTCAACTACCATGGTTTGTTGGGGTTGTTACAGAACTTTGAGAAGGATAACCAGCTCTCTAAGGGTTTGGTTAATGTGGTTGAAGGATCTAAGGTAGGGCGTAAACCCTTTGGGAAAGGGAAGAAGAAAAAGAATAATAAAAGGGTGCAACATGCTAGGACATCTATAAGGGGTCAGATGCAGAAGAAGAAAGTTGATAAAAGTCAAGCTGAATGCTTTCACTGCAAGATGCAAGGGCACTGGAAGAGGAACTGTCCTTTTTACATTGCCACACTTGATCCAAACAGGCCAAAGAAGAAAAGAAGCAAGATGTTGCTCAACAAGGTATTTATATGATAACACCTTATAATTTTTCTATATATGATAATCAGACCTGGGTATTGGATACCGGGAGTCCTTTTAACATTTGCAATTCATTACAGGGACTACAGGTCACCAGAAGATTTGAGGACAATGAGAGATTCCTAAATGTCGGCAATGGAAGATTAGTTCCAGTACTGGCATTAGGAGTTCTTGAAATAGTTTTAATAGAAATGTCATTATACTAAATGATTGTCATTTTTGCCCAACGTTCTTATTGAACGTAATTTCTGTAGGCCTTCTGGCCAAAAATAATTATAAAATTTCAATAAAGGATGTTACTTTGAATATCATTATGAATGGAGTCACTGTAATGACTGGGCATTTATCTAATGGTATTTATATATTATCATAGCCTGTGAATGTAGTGTACCAATCAAGTAAGCGCCCTAGAACAACTGATGTCACAGATATTTATCTTTGACACCATCGGCTGGGTCATATCAACAAGAACAGATTAAACAGGTTAACTCAGGAGGGCATCCTTCGAGTTGATGATTGTAAATCATTAACTACCTGTGAATCATGTCTTCTTGGTAAAATGACCAAGTCATCTTTTACTGAAAAAGGTGAAAGAGCCAAAGAGCTATTGGGTCTAGTACATACTGATGTATGTAGACCAATGAGCACTTGTGCCAAAGGTGGATACTACTACTTCATTACTTTTACAGACGACCTTTCTAGGTTCGGTTATGTCTATCTTATGCGACATAAATCTGAATCGTTTGAAATGTTCAAACTATATCATAAAGAAGTAGAAAAACAAACAGGAAAATGTATTAAGACCCTTCGATCAGATCGAGGAGGCGAATACCTTTCCAATGAATTTGTGACATATTTAAAGGAGAATGGGATTCTCTCCCAATGGACTCCTCCTGGAACACCGCAACATAACGGTGTGTCAGAAAGAAGGAATCGAACTCTGTTAGACATGGTTCGGTCTATGATGGGTTTTGCAAGCTTGCCAATATCATTTTGGGGATACGCATTAGAATCAGCTTGTCATATTCTTAATAAGGTTCCAAGTAAGTCTGTTTCTAAAACTCCACATGAGATGTGGTATGGACATAAACCGGTTATTACCTATCTGAGAGTCTGGGAGTGTCCGGCTTATGTGAAACGTGCAAAATCAGACAAACTTGAACCTAAATCTGATAAATATTTTTCATCGGCTATCCGAAAGAAACAAAGGATATTACTTCTACAATACTGAAGAACAAAAGTTGTTCATTAGTAATAGAGCAGTTTTTCTTGAAAAGGAGTTCCTTATTGAAGGAACAAATACCTCTAATGTTGAACTTGAGGAAGTTCATCAAGTAGAAGGAATAACACAAACCAGTGAACCCCTAGAATTTGAGTTGATTAGATCAAACTCAAAACCCATTTTAGATGCACCATTAAGGCGATCTGGTAGAGTACCACATCAACCGGACAGATACTTGGGTTTCTTGGTCCAGAACGATGATCCTGTTGAACTCGATAAGAACAACGAGTGTTGAGAAATTATTGAAACATAATTGCCCCAACTTATTGATTTTGATGATTTCCAAAAGACATTACTTTACTTTCTAAAAGGCTATGAACATGATAAGTCAATCAATGAAATATTCTTACTATGAGCAATTTCAAATTGGAAACTATGAACTATTAAAAATATAATGAGTTTCTTGAATCAATTGAATATATGTTTCAGTGAGCTATACTTATGAATTCAAAAATGATTTTCTATACCAATCTTTTAAAGATCAATGACTTAATGAAAATGCTTTGAAATTGAGCATTACTGTTAAATTAACATTATCTAAGTCATATTTATATTTCAAAGTTGGTTGGGATGATTCTCAAAGCAAATCAGAATGTTTTCTGATTTTTGTATCAGTCCCGAGCCGACTCGAGAGTTTCCGAGTCGACCCCTGAACTTTCTCGAGCCGACTCATGACTGTGCGAGCCGACTCGACTCAGACGGCAGAAAGACTCATTTTTGAGTGCCTCTCGAGTCGACTCCCAGCTTTTCGCGAGTCGACCCCTGAAAGTCACGAGTCGACTCCCAGATTTTCACGAGTCGACCCCTGGAGACTCACTTTTTGGTGCGTTCTGGATTCGATTGCTCGAGCCGACTCGCACAGTACCCGAGCCGACTCCCCGAAATCTGGCGATAATTTTTGAGTTGACACATCAGCTCCAACGGTTAGATTTTTAAATAACGGCTATTTTTCCTTGACTCTAACGGATATATTTTTGCAGATTCTATAAATAGAGGAGTTCTTTTCAAATCAAAACAGAAGAGAGAAAATCAAAAAGGGAGAAAAAGAATATCATTTGAAAAGAGGGAAAAACAGAGCATTTTGGAAAAAATCTTTTAGCTCAACGAAGAGAGATTCAAAAGGAGTAAAATCCAAGAGTGAGATTCGTGCACTCCAGAGCTGCCTTCTACAAAAGATTCAAGAGGAGATCCCAACGCTTTCAAGAGCAAATCAAAGATCTTCCACATTCAAGAAAAGGGAAAAAGCTTCAACCCAACTCCAAAGCTCAAATCTGTGAAGAATCGGTGCTGAGGCCTGATTCAACATCAAGAGGAGTTGAAGGAAGAAAGCCAAAGAAGCCAAGCCAGCTCTCAAGCTCTAAATATTCAGGCTTTTCTAAACTCAATTTTATTTTGAAATATCTGCTCAAAAGGAGCTGCTTGTAATTAAACTCATTTTATTTGTTTGTGTCTAGTTTAATCTGAGGGATTAAACTAGAGGAGGTTGTTAAACCTCGGTACAAGCTAGGTATAGCTTGTGTTTGGGTTTGGTGCCGGTGAGCCCGTGTAAAATCGGCTGGGTTCGTTGTGATCCCGGAAAAATAACAAGTTTGAGTTGTGAGCTTGGAAAACAACTCGGCTGTAATCTAGAGAGATTATAGTGTGGACCCAAGTGAGTCTTGGGAGTGGACGTAGGTGTTGATTGCACCGAACCACTATAAAACATCTTGTGTTTGCCGTGCTTAATTGTCTCTTCTCTATCTCTCATATACTTGTGTTTGTGCTTTGCTGATTAGTTGATCCCTTCACTTGCACATCTCAATTTAAATTGTTTAAAAGGCTTAAATTTTTTAAGAACCCAATTCACCCCCCCCCCCCTCTTGGGTTGCCATCTGGGCCAACAATTGGTATCAGAGCATAGTGCTCATTTAGAGTTTGATCTCACGATCAAGAGCTAAAGGTCATTATGGCAACACAAAGTGGTTCTAGTTTTGCTGAAGGTCATTCTACGAATAGACCTCCACTTTTTAATGGCTCAAACTATTCTTATTGGAAAGCTAGAATGAAGATATTCATTCAAGCTTCTGATTATGAGCTTTGGGGTGTTATATTAAATGGACCTAGTACACCCACACCTTATTGATGGCACTATTGTTCCAAAGCCCGAAAGGGATTGGAATGATAATGATAGGAGAATGGCTCAACTTAATGCCAAAGCCATTAATATCTTATATTGTTCCTTAGATTCAAATGAATTCAACCGCATCTCTACTTGTAATTCCGCTAAAGAAATATGGGATAGGTTGGAAATTACACATGAAGGAACAAACCAAGTAAAAGAATCAAAGATAAATATTTTGGTTCATAAATATGAATTGTTCACAATGGAACAAACTGAAACCATCACATGCATGTTCACTAGATTCACCGATATTGTGAATGGTTTGAAAAGTTAGGAAAAGTTTATACTAATGCTGATCTTGTTCGCAAAATACTCAGGTCATTGCCAAGATCGTGGGAAGCAAAAGTCACAGCAATCCAAGAAGCCAAAGACCTCAATGCGCTACCCTTAGAGGAGCTTCTAGGATCTCTCATGACCCACGAATTGACAATGAGGCAGCATATTGAGGAGGAAACTAAAAAGAAGAAAACCATTGCTCTAAAGGCTGCAAAAGATGTGGAAGAGAGCAGCAGTGATGATAGTGATGACGATAATGATGAAACTGCTCTTTTGGCCAAGAAATTCAGGAGATTTTTGAGGAAAAAGAAACCCTTCCAAAAACGAAAATTTGGAAATAAAATGGAAGGAGAAAAGGAAAAGGAAAAGAAAGATAAGGACAAGGACAAAGAGAAAGACCCCTTGATCTGTTATGAGTGTAAGAAACCGGGGCATTATCGATATGATTGTCCACAATTGAAAAAGACCTTCAAGAAAAAGAAGAAGGCATATGTTGCAACATGGACTGACAGTAATGAATCTTCTTCCGAAGAAGAAGAACAAAAAGAGGTTGCAAATATTTGCTTCATGGCCAACGACGACGACAATGATGAGGTAAGCACCGAAACCCCCGACGATGAATTTACATTTGATGAAATGTTTGAAGCTTTCAATGAATTGATGATTGATTTTAAAGTTTTGAAAAAGAAATATAAAGTTTTGAAATCTGAAAACTTAAATTTAGTTAAGGAGAAAAATGAATTAAGTCTTGTACTTAAAGATTTAAAAGATAAAGAAGAAACTTCTCTTAATGAAGAAAATGATTTTACTCATAAATTGATTTGCTAAAATCTGAGAATGAAAAATTAATTAAAGAAAAAGAATCAATCTCAAATGAAAATGATTGTTTAAAGAAAGAAGTCAAAAAATATAAAGACATTGTTGAGAAATTTACTTTAAGCTCAACTAAATTAAACATGATTCTAGATAGTCAAAAGCTATTTTTGACAAAGCTGGGCTAGGGTATAACACTTTAAGAAAACAAAAATCATTAAAAAATATTTTGTAAAGCTAACCAAAGTAATATTACTTGTTTTAAATGCAATCAAAAGGACACAAATCCTTCGAATGTAAAACCTTAATGAACAACAAGAAATTAAAAAATATTAAAACTAAGAAAATATGGGTTCCGAAAGGAACAATTTTTATTGCTGCTAACCATGAAGGACCCAAGAAAGCTTGGGTACCTAAGCATAAAGTTTGATGATATTGCAGGAATGTCTTGTAGCCAAAAGATCAAAGAAGAAGTGGTATCTTGATAGCGGCTGCTCAAGACATATGACGGGTGACAAAGAGGAATTCATCACCCTAGAAGAAAATGTTGGTGGAGTTGTGACATTTGGCGATAACGGTAAAGGTCAAATTTTGGGCCTTGGTAAAGTTCGCATAACTCCATCTATAGTAATTGACAATGTACTTTATGTTAATGGTTTGAAGCATAATCTAATTAGCATAAGTCAATTATGTGATAAAAACTTTAATGTTTCTTTTAAATCTTCTTTATGCACTGTAACTAATTCTATCGATGATAGCATTGTTTTTACTGGTTATAGATTTGGCAATATATACTTAGTTGACACAGACAAACTTCTAAGAGTAGTCATTGCCTAATTACTGATAATGCTAACATTAATGATATTAGTTGGTTGTGGCATCGTAGATTAGGTCATGCAAGCACACACCTTATTTCAAAACTAATTAAAATGGATTTAGTCAAAGGTTTACCTAAATTAGATTTTGAAAATAATAAAATCTGTGATGCATGTCAATTTGGAAAACAAACAAGAAGTTCATTTAAATCTAAAAACTTTGTTTCAACTTCTAGGGGACTAGAGCTACTTCACATGGATCTTTTCGGACCAACTAGAACCACAAGTCTAGGAGGAAAGAAATATGGTCTAGTGATTGTAGATGATTATTCTAGATATACTTGGGTAATGTTTTTAGCTCACAAAGATGAGACTTTCTCGATGTTCTTGAAATTCTTCAAGAAAGTCACAAATGAGAAAAACACTACTATAGTATCTCTAAGAAGTGATCATGGAACAGAATTTGAAAACCACTTATTTGAAAATTTCTGCACTGAAAATGGAATTAATCATAATTTTTCAGCCCCTAGGACCCCACAACAAAACGGTATAGTTGAAAGAAAGAATAGACTTTAGAAGACATGGCCCGTACCATGCTATGTGAAAGCAACTTACCAAAATATTTTGGGCGGAAGCAATTAACACAGCATGTTACATATTAAATAGAGCTTTAATAAGACCAATATTAAAGAAAACACCTTATGAATTATGGAATGAAAGAAAGCCAAATATAAATACTTTCATGCATTTGGATGTAAGTGCTTCATTCATAATAATGGTAAAAACAACTTAGGAAAATTTGATGCTAAATCAGATGAAGGAATTTTTCTAGGTTATTCAACAACTAGTAAGGCATATAGAATCTTTAACAAGAAAACCTTAATAGTAGAAGAATCTATTCATGTAGTATTCGATGAATCTTTAACTACTGGATCTGAAAAGATTAATGATGAGGAAGATACAAACATAATTGAAAAAGATCTTGAAAAACTTAACATTGAAGTATCTTCTGATCATGAACAACAGGCTAAAGATAATGATTCACATAAGGATGATGATGTTAATAATAATCATAATGATGTAGATCTTCCAAGAGATTGGAGGTATGCTTATAGTCATCCTAAGGAATTGATTATAGGCGATCCATCTCAAGGAATACGGACTAGATCATACATGAGAAATATTAGTAATCATCTTGCATTTGTATCACAAATAGAACCTAAAACTATAGAAGAAGCTGAAAATGATAATAATTGGATGTTAGCTATGCAAGAAGAACTTAATCAATTCACTAGAAATAATGTTTGGACTTTAGTGGAAAGACCTAAAAACCATTCAATCATAGGAACTAAATGGGTTTTTAGAAATAAGTTAGATGAAAATGGCATTGTAATTAGAAACAAAGCTAGATTGGTTGCTAAAGGATATAGTCAAGAAGAAGGTATTGATTTTGATGAAACCTTTGCACCTGTAGCTAGACTAGAAGCCATTAGACTTTTACTTGCATTTGCATGTCATATGAACATTAACCTATTCAAATGGATGTAAAAAGCGCATTTTTAAATGGACTTATTAATGAAGAAGTCTATGTAGAACAACCACCAGGTTTTGAAGATCACGAGTTTTCAAATCACGTTTTTAAATTGCACAAAGCTTTATATGGTTTGAAACAAGCACCTAGAGCTGGTATGATAGGTTAAGTAAATTTCTAATAGAAAATGATTTTACAAGAGGAAATGTAGACAAACTTTGTTTTTAAAAAGAAAAAGTAAAGATTTACTAGTAGTACAAATATACGTAGATGACATTATTTTTGGTGCTACTAACGAATCTCTTTGTCAAGAATTTGCAAAGTTAATGCAGGGAGAATTCGAGATGAGCATGATGGGAGAACTCAACTTCTTCCTAGGACTCCAGATCAAACAATGCAAGGAGGGAATTTTTATCAACCAAACCAAGTACACAAGAGAACTACTCAAAAAGTTTGGTATGGAAACAATGAAACCCCTTGGAACACCAATGAGTCCTTCATGCAAGCTAGACAAAGATGAAGAAGGTAAGAAGGTTGATCAGAAGTATTATCGAGGTATTATCGGATCCCTTCTCTATTTAACAGCAAGTAGACCAGATATAATGTTTGCAGTATGTTTGTGTGCTAGATTTCAAGCTGAACCTAAAGAATCACATTTAATAGCTGTTAAAAGAATATTAAGATATCTAAATGGAACTAAAAATGTAGGTTTATGGTATTCTAGAGACTCCACATTAAACCTAATTGCATATTCAGATTCTGATTATGCCGGATGTAAAATTGATAGAAAAAGCACAAGTGGTGCATGCCATTTCTTAGGCAGTAACTTAATCACATGGTTTAGCAAAAAGCAAAATTCAGTTGCATTATCAACTACTGAAGCTGAATATGTAGCAGCTGGAAGTTGCTGTGCGCAAATCCTATGGATTAAGCGACAACTTGAAGACTATGGTATCAAACTTAATAAGACACCCATAAAATGTGATAATACTAGCGCAATCAATTTAACGAAAAATCCAATTCAACACTCAAGGACAAAACACATAGAAATTAGATATCATTTTATAAGAGAACATGTAGCTAATGATGAAATTTGTTTAGATTATGTAAACACTGAAGAACAATTAGCTGACATCTTAACAAAACCCCTAAGTGAAGAAAGGTTTGAATATCTTAGAGGAGAATTAGGAATTTGTAATCCTTTTGAATAAATTTTGAAATACTTAAGGAAATGCATCTAGAATTCTTTCAATTCCTCAAAATCTTAAGGAAATAGTATCTAGAATTCATATCAAAATGATTTATCAAGACTCAATGATTATGAATCATACACAAAATCAAGTCCGGAATCATTTCAAACATTCAGAAAATGTTCATTTTTTTTGTTCTGAAATGGTCTCCGAGCCGACTCGGTGTGTACCGGAGTCGACTCGAGTTTCTCTGAAACTTGGGAGCCGACTCCTGGTATGAGCGAGTCGACTCGAGTTCGAGATTTTTCTCTCTGTGATTTAGGCGAGCCGACTCGAGGATATGCGCGAGTCGACTCGACGTGGTCCCAGGTTGAATATCTAGGGCACGAGTCGACCCGACGGTCATTCCTATCTTTTCTAATCTTTCGATTCTCTCTACAAAAATCTCCCAAACCCTCCAAATCTTCCAAATACTTCCGATTAATCACTCCAATCAAATCTATGGCCCCCAAAACCCGTGGAGCGAGCAGTAGCCGCGCCGGGATGAAGAGGAAAAGAACCGTGCGTCGACCCGTCCGCGAGCCGACTCCGGAGTCTTCGACTGCTTCTTCTTCGGATGATGCATCTGCTCCTACTGTCTCTACCCCTCAGGTAGACCTCCTAGCTAGTAGAGTTGTGACAACGGGAAGGAAGGTCGATTTTGAGCTTTTTGAAAATGAGGGATTCATAATAGGAAGACAATTATTAGAAATGGGACTTGAGAAAATCTGTTCTTTAGATTGTCCTACTTATCCAGCCCTGGTGAAAGAATTTTATAAGAATCTGACTAGAGGAGACAATGGGTTAGTAAGCACAGTGAGAGGCAAAAGTCTAAACATTACTGACACCATCTTATCTAGACTATTAAACCTTTCATTGTCTGGACCTTGCACATTTGCTTCAGAGGATAGATCTCCTGCTCTTACCAGACTATTACATAGAGACTTTGAAGGATTTGAGGAAGTTCTTGCAAGTCAACTGCCATTGGAGCTTAGACTTTTACATAATATCTGCAGTAGAGTTTTATTTCCCAAGACTGGCAGGTTTGATTATGTTTCAGAGAGGGACATTTTTATCATGGATGCCATAGTATCAGGAAAACCTTTTAATCTGCCAAGAATGATTTTATGGTACATGGCTGACTGTGGAAGTAAAAGGAAATCATGTCTTCCCTATGGTATGATCTTGACTCAGTTATTCAGGAGCCAAGGGATTGTATTTAGTGACAGTGAGCCCAAGAAGGAATTAAGACACACAGACTATTATACCTTGGCCACTATCAACAGAATGGGTTTTATCAAAAGAAATGGAATATGGGAAAGGAAGAACAGTTTAGAGGATAGAGCTGAGGCTCCTAGACATTCATCTCCAGAGCCACCTCAGACTTCATTCATACCAGACCCAGTTCCAGCTCCATCAGAGATTCCTGTCCCTGCTTCTGCTTCCACCTCTGCTCCTATTCAGACCTCTGCTTCTACATCTGTCAGCTTTTCAGACACTCAGTTAGAGCAGCTTAGGTCTTTATTCAAATCAGAATTAATTGAGCATGAGACTAGATTGAAGACTGAATTTGAAGAAAAATTTATGAACTTAAGGGAAGCACTTTATTCTATTAATGATCGAGTATCTGCTATTGAAGCCAATGTTAGCTCATCCACCTCCTCCTTGAATGAAGACTTGAAGAATATATTTGAAGAATTGAAGGATATTTGTGGAGATGGTGAGACTTATGCTAAATGTAATGCAGAGCTTCAAGACAAAATTTCAAGTGCATGCAAATTTGTTGATGAAAAACTAAAAGATTATGTGAAGATTCAATGCGAAGGAATGCATAAGATCATAGAACATTTAACTAGAATTACTAGGCAACATTTCTGATTTCTCTTTATGTATTTGAATTTGATGTAATGAAATTTGCAATTATGTAATTTGCAGTTACTTGTAGTAAGTAAACTTTGATGTAATGCTTTTTGATGTTAATGAAGTTCAGTTCATTTCAATGATGTGTACATTTGAGATATGATGTTTTGAAGCATACCTTAAATACATTAATGTGTTTCTTAACCTTTTTGTTGATTACAAAAAGGGGGAGAAATATTTAAATCGTATATGCTTTCAATTTGATTTGTTTCAATATGATTCAAGTTTGTTAAGTTTCTTTAAGAAGAAATTATTAAAAGGGAGAAAGTGTAATTAATTAATCGTATATGAAATTTAAAGACTCTGAAAGGGGAAGAGAAAATTTTGAGTATTATTATCATTTGCTCAAAGCTTAAAAGTTAAAATTTTGAATGAATTATAAAACTAAGTTTCATAGGGGGAGCTACCTCATTGAGGGGGAGCCTTTCCATGAACATAAATGTTTGATTATAGAATCACAAATCTTTTTTCAAGCTTAACTCGCATATACTTAATGTTTTTGTTATCATCAAAAAGGGGGAGATTGTTGAGAAATTATTGAAACATAATTGCCCCAACTTATTGATTTTGATGATTTCCAAAAGACATTACTTTACTTTCTAAAAGGCTATGAACATGATAAGTCAATCAATGAAATATTCTTACTATGAGCAATTTCAAATTGGAAACTATGAACTATTAAAAATATAATGAGTTTCTTGAATCAATTGAATATATGTTTCAGTGAGCTATACTTATGAATTCAAAAATGATTTTCTATACCAATCTTTTAAAGATCAATGACTTAATGAAAATGCTTTGAAATTGAGCATTACTGTTAAATTAACATTATCTAAGTCATATTTATATTTCAAAGTTGGTTGGGATGATTTCAAAGCAAATCAGAATGTTTTCTGATTTTTGTATCAGTCCCGAGCCGACTCGAGAGTTTCCGAGTCGACCCCTGAACTTTCTCGAGCCGACTCATGACTGTGCGAGCCGACTCGACTCAGACGGCAGAAAGACTCATTTTTGAGTGCCTCGAGTCGACTCCCAGCTTTTCGCGAGTCGACCCCTGAAAGTCACGAGTCGACTCCCAGATTTTCACGAGTCGACCCCTGGAGACTCACTTTTTGGTGCGTTCTGGATTCGATTGCTCGAGCCGACTCGCACAGTACCCGAGCCGACTCCCCGAAATCTGGGCGATAATTTTTGAGTTGACACATCAGCTCAACGGTTAGATTTTTAAATAACGGCTATTTTTCCTTGACTCTAACGGATATATTTTTGCAGATTCTATAAATAGAGGAGTTCTTTTCAAATCAAAACAGAAGAGAGAAAATCAAAAAGGGAGAAAAGAATATCTTTGAAAAGAGGGAAAAAAGAGATTTTGGAAAAATCTTTTAGCTCAACGAAGAGAGATTCAAAAGGAGTAAAATCCAAGAGTGAGATTCGTGCACTCCAGAGCTGCCTTCTACAAAAGATTCAAGAGGAGATCCCAACGCTTTCAAGAGCAAATCAAAGATCTTCCACATTCAAGAAAAAGGGAAAAAGCTTCAACCCAACTCCAAAGCTCAAATCTGTGAAGAATCGGTGCTGAGGCCTGATTCAACATCAAGAGGAGTTGAAGGAAGGAAACCAAAGAAGCCAAGCCAGCTCTCAAGCTCTAAATATTCAGGCTTTTCTAAACTCAATTTTATTTTGAAATATCTGCTCAAAAGGAGCTGCTTGTAATTAAACTCATTTTATTTGTTTGTGTCTAGTTTAATCTGAGGGATTAAACTAGAGGAGGTTGTTAAACCTCGGTACAAGCTAGGTATAGCTTGTGTTTGGGTTTGATGCCGGTGAGCCCGTGTAAAATCGGCTGGGTTCGTTGTGATCCCGGAAAAACAACAAGTTTGAGTTGTGAGCTTGGAAAACAACTCGGCTGTAATCTAGAGAGATTATAGTGTGGACCCAAGTGAGTCTTGGGAGTGGACGTAGGTGTTGATTGCACCGAACCACTATAAAACATCTTGTGTTTGCCGTGCTTAATTGTCTCTTCTCTATCTCTCATATACTTGTGTTTGTGCTTTGCTGATTAGTTGATCCCTTCACTTGCACATCTCAATTTAAATTGTTTAAAAGGCTTAAATTTTTTAAGAACCCAATTCACCCCCCCCCCTCTTGGGTTGCCATCTGGGCCAACAACGAGGATCCGATCACCTATATGGATGCTATGCAAAGGACTGACTCTAATAAATGGCTTGATGCCATAAATCCGAACTTGATCCATGAAGGACAATAATGTATGGACATTAGTTGACCCACCCGAAGGGATAAAACCCATAGGGTGTAAATGGGTTTTTAAGAGGAAAAGAGGCGCAGACGGAAAAGTAGAGACCTATAAAGCACGTCTGGTTGCCAAGGGGTATCGTCAACGTTATGGTATTGACTATGACGAAACGTTTTCTCCTGTGGCAATGCTGAAATCCATTCGGATTATGCTAGCTATAGCAGCACACTTCGATTATGAGATTTGGCAGATGGATGTTAAAACCGCTTTTCTAAATGATGATTTAGAAGAACAGGTGTATATGATACAGCCTGAAGGTTTTATATCTGAAGACGAGTCTAAAGTGTGCAGGCTACGAAGTCTATTTATGGACTTAAGCAAGCAT
>UESW01001371.1:83322-270998 GCA_900491605.1 Calamus simplicifolius
TAGTGAAGGAACAAATAGCTCTAATGTTGAACTTGAGGAAGTTCATCAAGTAGAAGGAACAACACAAACCAGTGAACCCTAGAATCTGAGTTGATTAGATCAAACTCAAAACCCATTTTAGATGCACCATTAAGGCGATCTGGTAGAGTACCACATCAACCGAACAGATACTTAGGTTTCTTTATCAGAATGATGATCTTGTTGAACTCGATGAGAACAACGAGGATCGATCACCTATATGGATGCTATGCAAAGGACTGACTCTAATAAATGGCTTGATGCCATGAAATCCGAACTTGATTCCATGAAGGACAATAATGTATGGACATTAGTTGATCCACCCGAAGGGATAAAACCCATAGGGTGTAAGTGGGTTTTCAAGAGGAAAAGAGGCGCAGATAAAAGGTTGAGACCTATAAAGCATGTCTGGTTGCCAAGGGGTATCGTCAACGTTATGGTATTGACTATGACGAAACGTTTTCTCCTGTGGCAATGCTGAAATCCATTCGGATTATGCTAGCTATAGCAGCACACTTCAACTATGAGATTTGGCAGATGGATGTTAAAACCGCTTTTCTAAATGGTGATTTAGAAGAACATGTGTATATGATACAGCCTGAAGGTTTTATATCTGAAGATGAGTCTAAAGTGTGCAGGCTACAGAAGTCTATTTATGGACTTAAGCAAGCATCAAGGAGTTGGAACATACGATTTGATAAAGTGATCAAATCTTATGGCTTTATTAAGAATAAAGAAGAACCTTGCATTTATAAATGGGCTAACGATTCTGTTATTGTATTTCTTGTATTATATGTGGATGATATTCTCTTAATCGGGAATGATATCCCTGCATTACAAGGAATAAAGACATGGTTATCATCACAATTCTCCATGAAAGATCTGGGAGAAGCATCATACATCCTAGGGATGAAGATCTATAGAGATAGATCTAAGAGGATGCTTGGTTTATCCCAATCTACGTACATTGACACCGTGCTAAAAAGGTTTAGCATGGAGAATTCTAAGAAAGGCTATCTTCCGATAGGCCATGGAATTCATCTTTCTAAGAAGGATTGTCCGACAACTCTTAATGAAAGAGAACGTATGAGTCGAATTCCATATGCTTCGGTAGTAGGATCGATTATGTACACCATGACATGTACAAGACCAGATGTGGCATACTCACTAAGAGTAGTGAGTTGATACCAATCTGATCCAGGAGAAAAACACTGGCAAGTTGTTAAGACAATCCTTAAGTATTTGAGAAATACTAAGGACCAGTGGTTAGTCTATGGAGAGTCTGATTTGAAACTTGTTGGATATACTGATTCCAGTTTTCAATCAGATCATGATGATAGCAAAAGTATATCGGGTTTTGTGTTTATCCTAAATGGTGGAGCTGTTTGCTGAAAAAGTTCCAAGCAACATACAGTGGCAGATTCGGTGTGCGAGGCAGAGTACATCGCTGCATCAGATGCTGCGAAAGAAGCTGTGTGGCTGCGAAAGTTCATCTCCGAGCTTGGAGTGACACCTTCCATAGATGAACCAGTCCTGTTATACAGTGACAGCACTGGTGCCATAGCTCAAGCAAAGGAACCACGAGCACATCAGCGCACCAAGCACATACTGCGCCGGTTTCATCTTATTCGAGAGATAGTAGACCGAGGTGACATAAATCTTCAGAAGATTGATAGAAAGGAAAACCTAGGTGACCCATTTACTAAAGCACTCAGCATCAAGGAGTTTGACAACTATAAGTTGAAGATGGGTATTAGATACTGTAATGAGTGGCTTTAGGCTAAGTGGGAGTTTGTTGGGAATTGTATCCTAAAGCCAATCATTTGATGATTGTGCTGATGTAAATTGTATATAAATTGATATATTAATAAAAGTTATTTGGCAGTTTATTCATTACAAGAACATCTTCTTAATACTCCTGAAAGTAATGAAGCCCTTAGGATCTTCCTCACGATAAAGGAGGATTTATCTTAGAAGGTCCTTAAAAGAGTTCGCGACCAAATGATATACTATGACAGGGCCATAGTACTATCAATTATAGGACGTTGTATATCATATTTGTTGGTTATCCTCTTAACCAAGGAGTGTAGAGACACTGGTATGACATACAGGTGAAAGTGTAGGAGTACATTTCACCGAACGTGACTCATTTCCGGATACTCTGCTGTCAAGAGTTAATCCGAGAAGATATAGGTATAAGTATCCTTCAGACCTGAAGATCACAACCAGTGGCTTACAAGCAACTCATTGTACTTAGGTGCCGGACCACCTGGATTTCTAATCCAGCTACGAAAGGTTACTGGGTGCAGTCAAGTACTTGTGGTAGTCAGTTGTGGATCAAGATGGAATTTGACCTATCCCATTAAAAGGAGAAATGCTTGTGTTTCAATTTAGCAAGACCTTGGCCAAGGCACTTCATGTGAAAGTCACATGATCACTAAAGTTGAAATCACTTTATGGATTTGCTATTTAGAGTTGACAGGCTCTTAAGCCATCCTTAGCATTTGTGGTCAAGAGGATGAATTATACGGTAACTGTTTCTTAGGGTTCTTGGAGTTTGCTCGGCAACTCTTCGACCTATCCGGACGTCGGGTTCCATTGCTAGATGGGCACATCGATTAGTATAGAAAGTTGTTTCTATGCTACCGGCTTAGGTTCGAACCTAGAGAGTCACACGCATAGAAGTTTCCTAGGATGATCTATTTGCTGATCAACGATTGAGAATCGTATATGATTTAATTAATCAATTTGATTGATTGAATTATCTCAATTGGGTTAAGTACAATTGAATAAGATTCAATTTGGTTTAAGTCTATTAGAAGGACAAGTCAATTTCAAATATTGATTTGAAATTAGACTTGATTTGAATTTAAATAGATTCAGGACTAGCCAAATTTGATTTGGGCTTGGACCATGATCTATGTGGGTTAAGTCAAATAAATTCAGATCAGAACCCAAACCTCTCGAATATGGATCTCATATGATGAGATGGCTAAAATCTCATCTCATGAGATAGAATTTAATGCATGACATTTATTTACCGAACGTCGGATTTATCCCTCGTCTCTTTGGTTTTCTCCGAACGACGGAATTAAACCAAGCGCGCCTTCGGCGTCTCTTCGCTTTTGCCAAACGATGGATTCTTAAATGTCAGAATTAAATGTCAAGGCTAAATCGAGACTATAAATAGAGGGCATTCCCTCACCAGAGAACACAGAACAAAAAATAGAACAACAATACACGATTTGTCATGGATTGTAATTCTAATTGTCGTGGATTGTAATTCTAAAATGTTAGAATAGAAAATCCTGGTGATTCTGGTGTTAGCGGAAGCCTGGTGGATCTTGGAGGAAGATTCAAGTGAGAGGATTCAAGATCAGCAAAGCTATTTTTCCGCGAGCTAGCACTCCCGAAAATCTGATCATTCGGGGCTTCGCATGGACGATACTAGAGGCCGGACGATTGAACGGCTGCAGAGCAATAAGGATTTACCTACTGTTCTTAAGGTAAGTGATTTGATCCCTAGATCTTAAGGCAGGCTTCAAGATAATAGTGTGACTAGTCATCTTGAAGATCAAGATATGATCTTGATGTTTTTATATGCATATTTTAGATCAAACGACCCTGAATATATAGGCAAAGATATGATCTTGATGCATATTAGATATATTAATATGTAATCTTTTAATTTCCGCAATGATAATAGTTATCAATTTTTAAAAATATGCATGCCTCGGAGACTATTTTCTCCTTACAAATTCGATCTATCCGGACATCGGGAACCATGGCTAGATGGTCACATCGATTAGTATAGGAAGCGTTCCTGTGCTACCGGCTTAGGTTTGAACCTATGGAGTCATGCACATAGTCGGATGACTTGTACGCAGGCGTGATCACTGATTTGAGTGGGACTCAATCAGATGGGTCATACGGGGTTCGTTCTGGCTATGTCTAGCTAGCTCTAGACATTAGCGGCAGCACCTACTTCGAGGGTGATTTGAGTTAGTAAGTAACTCAAATAGAATTTTGGGACACGATATGAATCTGGAATAAAGTTAATTTGAACCATGGACCAATGTTGGTCTGATAACAGAGTGGTTTGGATCCGGGTTCGAAGTGGTTCGATCCGAATATCCAATAGAGCCTCTGAAAGTTTATTTATAAATTTTGAATTCATAAATCACTTCGGATTGGAACTCGGCAAGGCACAATATGAAGTATGGTTCAAGAGCTACAAGTAGCTTCTTTCGGATTTGAATTTGGACTTCAAACGGAATTGATTGGATCAATTCTGTTAACAAAAGAAAATTTTAATTGATAATATCTTTCATTCGTCATCATCCACTTGTTATAACAGCCTCGGAACAAAGTTATTGATTATGTTACGGGAAGATGCTCAAAGGTCCCGTCACTCTACGTTTCGTCTTAGGCTCGCCGTTTGAGGGACGCATTGATGAGGTGACTGCGGACTTAATGCCATGATGGGATTCATGGCATTTTAAAAAGCTCTTTCACATTTTTTTTATTTTGGAATTTTTCATCAGATATAAAAGGTTACGATGTGAATAAAAAAAAGGGTGAACAGGTAAGAAAAAAAAATGACATAGACTTTTCCGTGAAAACTGATCTTCTGCAATCACAGAAAGTCTGTAAGAAGTCCAATTGGAGATTGTCTCTTTTTGGGAGAAGAGTTCTCCTTCCATTTCCACCTCCTGCATTCATCAGCTCCTTCCATTTCCACCTCCTGTCTGCATTCATCAAGCGTGCGTGTGATATAGAGGAGCGGCGTGTGCGGCTCTTGCAAGGCACGAAAGGGGACCTTCTCTCTGCATATCGGATCTGCTACCTTCGTTATCAACAGCTTCCGCAACGAGAGGTACTGTTTTAAATTTAAATAAATAATCTTAAATTTCAGATCTGTTAATTTGCTTTAATTAATATTCAATGTGAATATTAAAACCGATTTACATGCTTTCCACCTTGAGATCCTATGCATAGAAAAAAAAATTTCTCTTCAAATGGTATCAGAGCCATGGTTAAGGCTTAGGAATGCATGTATAAGCATAATAGATCTGATATAATTATGCATACATAATCTAATGTAGATCTAAAGTTGATCTTTTTTGATTAGTTTAGATCTATAGTAGATTTAAAAGTTTTGCATGATGAAAACATGTTAAAGTTATTTAATGATGATTAAATATATGTTTTAAAGGTAGATCTAATGTAGATCTTGCATGCTGTGTTCTATTATATCTTGGATTGGGTATATTCACCAGGCCGTCCGGTCATAGGGAGGTTTCATAGCCTCTGTTTCCTTATTCAAGAAAGGTTTCCTATGACGTGTAAGGGTGTTACTGTGAAAGAACCCATGAACGGATGTACAGAACAGAAGAAAGAAAGATTAAAATATGTTTTAACTAATTAATCTTTTATTCTGTGATAATTTTGATTAGATCCAAACTTAATTAAAGATGAAATGTTAATAAAGATTAACATTAAGACATCTTAATTGATTTAAAACTTAATTATAAATTATAGTAAAATTGTTTTACGTAAAAGTCAGATCACAGAAAATAGAAAGAAAGTAAAGATGTTTTACGGAAAAATTTTGAAAAATGTTTCAAAATCAGAACTCAAAATTGAAATTGGTTCAAATTTGAAAAGGAGTTAACTTAAGATCTAGAATTATGAATTAAAGACCTTAAGACATGATCATAAATCATGGGCTAATTGGGTTAGCATGAATCAGGTTCTCTAAATGGGTTAGACCTAAGGTTAGATGAATTGGACTAAATTAGAAAATTAAATCTAATCAAATGTTGAGATAAGTTTTTTTCTTGAGATCCATCTAATTAGATTAGGTTGATTAGTCCATATATCTAAATGGACTTGATTTGGGGCTCAGTGGACACCCAAGTCTTTAGGCAAATTTAATTGGGTATGGTCAACCACTTGGTGTCTAGAAAGGTTCTGATCAAGGTCGCGGCTACCTCTAACTGGCTAGTTGATTATCAGCTAGTGTCTAGGCAAGATGGTTAATGGCGCAACTCGGCCTTTTGATCAAGCTAGCCTGGCTAAGTGGTCCCAGCACTTGATTAGACTAGCCTATTGACTTGGGCTAACCCATGCTTCCTAAGGAAAATCAGTCTGACTGATTTAGGTATCCATGGACCAAATTAATGAACCTAACTAAATGGTTTAGTGGGAGAATACATAAATTGGTCCATGTCATTCATGTGTCACAAATTAATCAAACCCTCTAAAATTATTAGGTCCCTAAAATGACTAAATTATGGGGATAATTAGATCATAGCCTCCCATTAAGAGAGTGATAATGAGTCCAATGGCTACGATGATTATTGGAGGCCCAAAGGCCTGGTACTCATCTGGTCTTTGGAATTATCATTCATATTATGATGGTTCAATGCAACTCTCTCAACGATGGTCAGGTGGGCTGGCCAAAGTCGGGCTTGACCAATTCCTTGGTTAGAAGCTTGAACATGTCATGTTAATGGTTGGACCTAACCAAGACACCCAATAGGAGGCCCAAAGGCCGATTGACATGCAACCTGGGGCAAAATAAATTACTAGAAATTGTTTGAGAAACAATTGGTTATGAACCTACCTTTAGATACATGTGGGTGGGCCGGCCAAAGTCGGGCTCATATGTAGTCTACTGGGTTCTAGTACCCACTAAGAAATTAGGAGTAATTTTCGGGTTGGAGGTAGGGGCTACCAACCTGAATAAAATAGTAGGAGAACTTTAGACCATATGTCCAAGTCTATAGGTTTAAATAAATCATGTACACTAATAAGTTTTTGGTTTTCCTTTCAGAAATGTCCACAAATCTGTCCCTTTCAGAAATGTCCACAAATCTGTCGCTCCGGTCACTGTTGGACAATGATAAACTGATAGGTCCAAACTTTGATAGCTGGTATCGAAGGCTTAGGATAGTCCTAGAGCATGAAAGGATCCTTTATGTGATAATGGATCCTGCACCTGAGCAGCCAGCCCCAAATGTGCCTGGTGTGGCCAGGGACACTTATCTGAAGTGGACCAATGACCGCACCACAGTGCGCTGCATAATGCTAGCTTCTATGAATGATGAGTTCAGCAGGAAATTTGAGGAGGCCCAACCGGAACAAATACTCCAAATATTGAAGGAATCTTTCGGGACGCCAGACGACGTTGAAAGGTACAAAATGTCTAGTGCCATATTCAACGCGCGTATGCGTGATGGGACTTCTGTCACCGATCATGTACTGTACATGATCGAGACGATAGAACGTCTGGGCAAACTTGGATTTCCTTTGCATGAGCAACTTGGGAAGGATGCCATACTGAACTCACTGCCTGGCTCCTACCTGGACTTTCTCAGTCATTATAGAATGACGAAGCCTGCAGTAAACTATCATGGATTGCTGGGTCTACTGCAGACTTTTGAGAAAGACCACCAGCTTCAAAAGAAGACAGTAAACTTGGTGGGAGGTTCAGGGGCAGGACGTCATCACCCTAAGAAAGGGATGAAGAAGAAAAAATAAAAGAAAAAAGGTGCAACATGCTGGGCCTAGTCAAACCAAGAAGAAGAAGGCTGACAAATGTCAGGCTGAGTGCTTCTACTGCAAGAAGCTGGGTCACTGGAAGAGGAACTGTCCCAGTACATAGCAACCCTGGATCCTAACAGGCCTAAGAAGAAAAACTAGCAAGGAGTTGCTGGACAAGGTATTTATATGATAACACCTTGTAAATTTTCTATCTGTGATACTACTAATTGGGTATTAGATACCGGGAGTCCAATTCATATTTGCAATTCTTTGCAGGGGCTTCGAATTAGTAGAAGATTCAAAGAAGGTGAAAGATTCCTAAACGTGGGTGATGGAAGCCGAGTTCCAGTACTGGCGTTGGGAGTCATGGAGCTTTATTTTGAATTTAATAAAATATTGCTTAGTGAATGTCGCTATTGTCCTGCATTTTTATTTAATGTCATTTCTGTAGGCCAGTTGGCTATTGAAGGATATGATTTTTCAATAAAGAAAGATATTTTAAATATCATTATGAATGATGTACCTGTGATGTGTGGACAATTGAGCAATGGAATTTACCTTCTATCACAACCTATTAATGTATTATGCACTCCAAACAAATGCTCTAAAATAGATGATGTCGATGACTCATACCTTTGGTACTGTAGGCTAGGTCATATAAACAAGAACAGGATAAGCAGGTTAGTCAGAGAGGGCATCCTCAATGACATTGACTGTGAATCAATTAAAACTTGTGAATCCTGTCTTCTTGGGAAAATGACCAAGTCACCTTTTACAGGAAAAGGTGAAAGAGCCAAAGAGATTCTAGGCCTCATACATATGGATGTTTGTAGACCTATGAATACTGCCTCTATGAGAGGGTTTAGCTATTTCATTACATTTACAGACGACCACTCCAGGTTTGGTTATGTCTTCCTAATGAGACACAAATCTGAATCGTTTGAAATGTTCAAACGATATCATAGTGAGGTAGAAAAACAAATTGGAAAGAATATTAAAATCCTTCGGTCAGATCGAGGAGGTGAATATCTTTCTAATGAGTTTTTGACATATCTAAAGGAGAATGGATTCTCTCTCAATGGACACCTCCAGGGACACCCCAGTTAAATGGTGTGTCTGAAAGGAGGAATCGAACCCTATTAGATATGGTTCGGTCCATGATGGCTTTGCTAGTTTGCCTATCTCCTTTTGGGACTATGCACTTGAGTCGGCCTGTTACATTCTTAACAGGGTCCCTAGTAAATCGTTGCTAAAACTCCATATGAGATATGGACGGGGCGTAAGCCGGTGCTCACACACCTTAGGGTCTGGGGGTGTCCAGCTTATGTCAAGAGATTATTGACAGACAAGCTAGGACCAAGGTCTGACAAATGCCTCTTTGTTGGATATCCTAAGGAGTCTAAAGGATACTACTTCTACCAAACTGAAGAGCAAAAGTTGTTCGTTAGTATGAGAGCCACCTTTTTAGAAAAGGAGTATCTTACTGGAAGTGCTAAGGCTAATGTTGAACTTAATGAAGTTCGATAAGGAGAAGTACCTTTACACTCAGAAACCGCTATGGAACCGGCTTTGAATGGTTCAAACCAGGTGCCTGCTGAGGTACCATTAAGGAGATCTGGTAGAGTACCACGTCAGCCGGACAGATACTTCGGTTTCTTGGTCCGTGACGGGGATCCCATCGAACTCGATGAGAACGATGAAGACCCAATCACCTATATGGATGCGCTGTAGAGATCTGACTCTGAGAAATGGCTAGATGCCATGAAGTCTGAAATGGAATCTATGGAGATCAATAGTGTATGGACACTAGTTGATCCACCTGAAGGGTAAAACCCATAGGGTGTAAATGGATTTTCAAGAGGAAACGGGTGCAGATGGGAAGGTGGAGACCTATAAAGCCCGTCTGATTACTAAGGGGTATAGTCAGCGTTATGGTATTGACTATGACGAGATTTTTTCCCTGTAGCAATGCTCAAGTCAATTCGGATTATGCTTGCTCTAGCTGCACATTTTGACTATGAGATCTGGCAAATGGATGTCCGAACGGCTTTTCTAAATGGAGAAATCAAAGAGGAGGTGTATATGATACAACCTGAAGGGTTCACATCCACAGACGAGTCAAAAGTATGCAGGCTTCATAAGTCCATCTATGGACTCAAGCAAGCTTCTCGGAGTTGTAATAAACGTTTTGATAAATGTATCAAGACTTATGGCTTCATTAAGAACAGAGAAGAACCCTGCGTGTATAAGTGGGCAAATGGTTCCATAGTTGTATTTCTTGTACTGTATGTGGATAACATTCTCTTGATTGGGAATGACATCCCTGCACTACAAGGAATAAAGGTTTGGTTGCTGTCTCAGTTCTCCATGAAAGACCTGGGAGAAGCTTCTTACATCCTAGGGATGAAGATCTATAGAAATAGATATAAGAAGCTGCTGGGATTGTCCCAGTCAAAGTACATTGAGACTGTGCTGAAGAGATTCAGCATGGATAATTCAAAAAGGGGCTATCTTCCGATAGGCCATGGAATTACTCTCTCCAAGAAGATTGTGCGACAACTCCTGAGGAAAGAGAGTACATGAGTAGAATTTCGTATGCCTCAGCAGTGGGTTCTATCATGTATGCTATGACATGTACAAGACCAGACGTGGCACACTCACTAGGGATACTAAGTAGGTACCAGTCTAACCCAGGTGAAGCACATTGGAAGGTGGTAAAAACCATCCTTAAGTATTTGAGAAATACTAAGGACCAATGGCTCATTTATGGAGAACCTGACTTAAAACTAGTGAGGTACACTGACTCTAGTTTTCAGTCAGATAGAGATGACAACAAAAGCATATCCGGATTTATCTTTACCCTCAATGGAGGAGCAATCAACTGGAAAAGTTCCAAGCAGAACACAGTGGCAGATTCAGTATGCGAGGCTGAATACATTGCAGCATCAGATGCAGCAAAGGAAGCTGTATGGCTACGAAAGTTCTTGGGCGAGCTGGGAGTGGTACCTGCCCTGGAGTCCTGTCCTAGTATACTGTGACAGCACGGGAGCAATTGCCCAAGCTAAGGAGCCAAAGTCGCATCACCGAACCAAGCATGTGTTGCGCCGCTATCACCTTGTACGAGAGATCGTGGAACGAGGTGACATATACCTTCAGAAGATCGACGGAAAGGAAAACCTAGCTGACCCAATGACTAAAGCACTCGGAATCAAGGAGTTCAATGAACACAAGTGGAAGATGGGTATTAGATATTGTTCCGATTGGCTATAGTTCAAGTGGGAGTTGTTAGGAAATGTGTCCTACAGCCAATCGTCTAGCTTGTAGATGATTATGAGTTGATGTATATGAATGATTTATTTAATAAATAAAAGTGAATTTTGGCCATACAACATATAGTACATCTTCCAGTAGAATTCCAATATGTTGTAGTCCTTAGAGTTATATGTATTCGACAATGGAGGAATTGTTGAGTAACTCTTAAATAAGTTCGCGGCCAAATGATATGTCATTACCGAGGACGACGACGTAATAAAGTGTAGGTCGTTGTATGTCATATGGGTTGGTTTGTTCTCTTAAACCAAGGAGTGTATAACACTGGTATGACATGTGGGTGAGTATAGGAGTACATTCACTGAACAGTGACTCATCTCTGTTGAGTGCTCAACTGCCTAGAGCAACTCGCAGAAAGGCAATGGGTATAAGTGTCCCTTTGACATGAGACTATCATGTTGACTTGATAAGCAACTCACTGTACTTAGGCACTGGACCACCCGGATTTCTAATCCGGTGACGGAAGGTTGCTGGGTGCAGTCAAGTACTTATTGGGTCAGTGATGAGTCAAGATGGGATTGTCCACTCTAAGTGTTAGAGAGAGTGCTCGAACTATGTTTCAATTTAGCAAAACCTTAGCCAAGGTAATCTTTGCGTGGTGTCACAAGATTCATTGCATTGAAACATACTTGGGTGATTTACTCGGAGTTGGCAGTTAACTCCGTATTCGCCCAGAGTACTAGGACAAGGGGATGAATTATGCGGCAACCATAGCCTGGGTTCCAGAATGTTGCCTTGTGCAAATTCGATCTATCCGGACGTCGGGAACCATGGCTAGATGGTCACATCGATTAGTATAGGAAGCGTTCCTGTGCTACGGCTTAGGTTTGAACCTATGGAGTCACGCACATAGTCGGATGACTTGTACGCAGGCGTGATCACTGATTTGAGTGGGACTCAATCAGATGGGTCATACGGGGTTCGTTCTGGCTATGTCTAGCTAGCTCTAGACATTAGCGGCAGCACCTACTTCGAGGGTGATTTGAGTTAGTCAGTAACTCAAATAGAATTTTGGGACACGATATGAATATGGAATAAAGTTAATTTGAACCATGGACCAATGGTTGGTCTGATAACAGAGTGGTTTGGATCCGGGTTCGAAGTGGTTCGATCCGGATATCCAATAGAACCTCTAAAGTTTATTTATGAGTTTTGAATTCATAAATCACTTTGGATTGGAGCTCGGCAAGGCACAATATGAAGTATGGTTCAAGAGCTACGAGTAGCTTCTTTCGGATTTGAATTTGGACTTCAAACGGAATTGATTGGATCAATTCTGTTAACAAAAGAAATTTTAATTGATAATATCTTTTATTCGTCATCATCCACTTGTTATAACAGTCTGGGAACGGAGTTATTGATTATGTTACGGGAGGATGCTCAAAGGTCCCGTCTACGTTTCGTCGTTTGAGGGACTCATTGATGAAGTGACTGCGGACTTAATGCCATGATGGGATTCATGTAATGGCATTTTAAAGAGCTCTTTCATATTTTTTTTATTTCCAAATTTTTCATCAGATATAAAAGGTTACGATGTGAATAAAAAAAGGGTGAACAGTAAGAAAAAAAAATGACAGAGACTTTTCTGTGAAAGCTGATCTTCTGCAATCACAGAAAGTCTGCAAGAAGTCCAATTGGAGATTGTCTCTTCTTGGGAGAAGAGTTCTCCTTCCATTGTTCAAGAATTCCACCTCTTGTCTGCATTCATCAGGCGTGCATGTGATATAGAGGAGCGGCACATGCGGCTCTTGCAAGGCACGAAGGGAAACTTCTCTCTGCAGATCGGAAACTGCAGATCGGATCTGCTACCTTCGTTATCAACAGCTTCCATAACGAGAGGTACTTTTTTAAACTTAAATAAATAATCTTAAATTTTAGATCTGTTAATTTACTTTAATTAACATTCAATGTGAATATTAAAACCGATTTACATGCTTTCCACCTTGAGATCCTGTGCATAGGAAAAAAAAAATTTCCCTTCAAAAGATTTTAAGATGAATATTGTTGATGATTGTGTGTATCATAAATTTAGTGGGAGTAAGTGTATTTTTCTGGTATTGTATGTTGATGATATTCTGCTTACCACTAATGATATAGGTATGTTGCATAAAACCAAAATTTTTTATCAAGAAATTTTGAGATGAAGGATCTTGGTAATGCATCCTTCGTAATAGGAATCCAAATATACCGAGATAGATCTTGGAGTATTTTGGGATTGTCACAAAGGACCTATATTGATAAGGTTGTCAAAAGGTTTGGCATACAGGATTGTAAATTAGGAGGTACCCCAGTCGCCAAAGGAGACAAATTCAGTCTTAGTCAATGTCCTAAAGGAAATTTGGAGATTCAGAAAATGAAGAAGATTCCTTATGCTTCAGTTGTGAGGAGTCTTATGTATGTACAAGTATGTACGCATCCAGATATTGCGTATATTGTTGAAGTTCTAGGCATGCACCTAAGCAACCTAGGTATGGATCACTGGAAAGCAACCAAAAGAGTCATGAGGTATTTGAAGAGAACAAAGGACCACATGCTCATATATAAGAGGTCAGACAAATTAGAGATCATTGGGTATTCTGACTCAGATTTTGCTGGATGCCAAGATAGTAGAAAATCCACTACGAGCTACATCTATTTGCTGGCTGGTGCTGCAATTTTTTGGTGAAGTGCCAAACAGACTCTTATTGCTTTTTCACTATGGCAACAGAGTTTGTAGCATGTTTTGAGGCATCCAACATGGAATTTGGCTTAAAAATTTTATCACTGGACTGCGAATAGTTAAAGAAATTAAAAACCACTAAAGATTTATTGTGATAATAGATCAGCAGTCTTATATTCTAACAACAATAGGAGCTCATCAAAGTCCAAACACATTGATATCAAGTTCTTAGTTGTTAAAGAAAGGTTATAAAGGACATATCTATATAGAATATTTAGGAACAAACTCCATGATTTCGGATCCTCTTACGAAAGGGGTTCCTCCAAAGGTTTTTTATGAGCATATAGCAAGTATGGGCATTCTGGAATATAGTGAATCTCAAATTTAGTGGGGGTTTATCATTTGTGTGTATTATGTTCTATGTTTATTTTTGTGTGTATAAACACTTTTATGTTATAGATATTTTTTTATCAGAAATAAAGTTAAGGCATTCGATTTATTACACTTTGTACAATAAAGTTAAGTTGATCTCACTACAGTAAGGTTGAACCAATTGAAAATCGACATGTACTGATCACATTTATGTGATTTTCATGCTATACATTTCATGATTGATTTATGTTATTTGGTTGTATTAATGTTAGTGATCATTGATAGGTTTAGTTAAGATTGATTTAACAAAAACCGCTTTGGTCCGATATTGATACAACTAATGGACAAAATTGTTCTGATATGCCTTATATTTCTAATGGCAAAGTTTTGAGCTCATAAAGTGTAACACATTTATAAGGATATATATGTGGCCCAATGGAAGATTGTTAAAAACTTTAAACAATTATTTGAGGGCCACACATGTCCTGACAAATGTGTTATGCCATTATTTAATTAACCAAGAAATTGATTAATTTGGTATAAAATGACTAAGGGCATAATTGTCATGAAAAATCATTGTGTTGGTATGAGGGGCTAAATTAAAAATTAGCCAATTTAAAGGGGGGTTATGGTTCCCGAAGGAGGCAAAGAGTCACAGAAGAGGGTTTCGTATTCTCTTATCCCCATCAAAGAGTAATATAGTGAAAATCTGTGAACGAAGGGTCTTCCTTTGAAAGATTACAACCCATAGCCATCAAGACTTAGGGATTCAGGTGTGCTTCTTCTTTGTTGTCTTTATTTTTTCATACATGAATAATATAGAATCTTGAATGATTATTTTTTATCAAGTTCTTAACTTTGGTTTGGCATGAAGGATTGTAAATCAAGAGATACCCCAGTCACCAAAGGAAACAAGTTCAGTCTTAGTCAATTATATCCTAAAGAAAATTTGGAGATTCAGAAAATGAAGAAGATTCCTTATGCTTCAGCTATAGGAAGTTTTATGTATGTTCAAGTATGTACGCGTTCAGATATTGTGCATATTGTTGAAGTTTTAGGCAAGTACTTAAGCAACCCAGGTATGGATCACTAAAAAGCAACCAAAAGAGTCATGATGTATTTAAAGAGAACAAAGGATCACATGCTAGGTCAGACAAATTAAAGATCATTGAGAATTCTAACTCAGATTTTGCTGGATGCCAAGATAGTAGAAAATCCACTACGGGCTACATCTATTTGATGGCTGATGCTACAATTTCTTGGCCAAGTGCCAAACAGACTCTTATTGCTTCTTCCACTATGGCAGCAGAGTTTGTAGCATGTTTTGAGGCATCCAACTATGGAATTTGGCTTAAAAATTATCACTGGACTGCCAATAGTTAAAGGAATTGAAATACCACTAAAGATTTATTATGATAATAGATTAGCAATCTTATATTCTAACAACAATAGGAGCTCATCAAAGTTCAAACACATTGATATCAAGTTCTTAGTTATTAAAGAAAGGGTACAAAGTGGTCAGATCTACATAAAACATTTGGGAACAAACTCCATGATTGTGGACCCTCTTACAAAAGATGTTCCTCCAAAGGTCTTTCATAAGCATACAACAAGTATGGGCATTCTGGAATATAGTGAATCTCAAATTTAGTGGGAGTTTATCATTTGTGTGTATTATGTTCTATGTTTATTTTTGTGTGTATAAATACTTTTATGTTATGGATAATTTTTTTGATCATAAATAAAGTTAAGTCATTCAATTTATTATACTTTGTACAATAAAGTCAAGTTGATCTCACTACAGTAAGGTTGAACCAGTTGAAAATCGACATGTACTGATAACATTCATGTGATTTTCATGTTACATATTTCATGATTGATCTATGTTATTTGGTTGTGTTAATGTTAATGATCATTGATAGGTCTACTTAAGATTGATTTAACAAAAACCGCTTTGGTCCGATATTTATACAACTAATGGACGAGATTGTTCTGATATGCCTTATATTTCTAATGGCAAAGTTTTGAGCTCATAAAGTCCAACACATTTATAAGGAAACATATGTGGCCCAGTGGAAGATTGTTAAAATTTTAAACAATTATTTGGGGGCCACACATGTCATGACAAATATGTTATGCCATTATTTGATTAGCCAAGAAATTGATCAATTTGATATAAAGTGGCTAAGGGTATAATTATCATAAAAAATTATTGTGTAGATACCTATATGCTATTTCTAATTTGATGAGGGGCCAAATTAGAAATTAGCCTATTTAAAGGGGGTTATAAGAAGGTTTCGTATTCTCTTATCCTCATCAAAGATTAATACGGTGAAAATATGTGAATGAGGGGTCTCCCTTTGGAAGATCATAACCTATAGCCCTCAAGACTTATGGATCTAGCTAGATACGCTTCTTTTTTGTTGTTTTGTTTTTTTCATACATGAATAATATGGAATTTGAAACCCCACCCTTACACACGCAGAAGAAGTTGTTCGGTGGCGCATACCCGCACATGCGCCATCACTCCTCTCGCATACTCGGCACGCCACGGCCATTGCATGGTCCTCCAGCCCAGCCTGCCATACGTCATGAGACACCATATTTCCAAGTAGCAGGGTTAGTTGGCATATCCCCGAAGGTGACCACCGAAGCATATATATATATATATATATATATATATATATATAAGCCATTAAAATATAATAATTATTAATTTTTCATATTTTATTTTATTTATTTATTATTTTTAGTCTGAGTTAGGTTTTTACATAGTAAACCTATTTTATTATGCTTTGGTATGATAATTTTATATTAATAAAAGGTATTATATATATATATATATATATATATATATATATATGCCGTTAAAATATAATAATTATTAATTTTTTATATTTTATTTTATTGTATTTATTATTTTAGTCTGAGTTAGGCTTTTACATAGTAAACCTATTTTATTATGCTTTGGTATGATAATTTTATATTAATAAAAGGTATTATGTTTATTCATAAAATTATAAACAATATTTTTGTGATGGTGTGAAAAATCTTTCTTTAATTATTTTTTTTAAAAAAATCTATGTTAAAATAATTCTAACAAAAATTTGTATCAGAGCCTGGTTCTCTAACCTCACTGGATCCAAAGCCAAGTCATAAAAAAAATCCAAAAAAAGATTCACGACCTTCTCGGCTTCATTTCTCGTCCGTCCCTGTGAAAAGCAAAGGATTATGGAGAGCGACGAGAGCATCGCTCGGTCCTCGCTGACGCTCCAAAAATGCACCTGATTCAACCTCCACGAACGGCTCAGCATCCATGTTTGTCATTGCCAGATTCCGTCGCCCCATTAAAGCCCGAAAGGAGGGCCCTTCCCACCAAAAAAAAAAAAAACCCATGATCACCTGGTGAGAGGATTTCATCACGATTTTCGTCCTGAAGCACCTCTCGTCCAAGAAGAGGGTTGCGATCAGATTCTAGCCAGGTGACGCTGCGGAGATCCGCAAGTACTAAAAGGGAAGGGCGCAGAACAACAGGAGAAAGGAAAAAAAAAAAAGAAATAAAAGCTCAAAGCATAGAAAGCGGCTAAGAAAGAAAATTGCTACAAAAAAAAAAAAAGAAAAAAAAATACAGATGTGATTGAAGGCAAGCTCAAGCAATATGGGTATGACTATTAATCAACCTTCTATTTTATTTTTGATGAAAAAAATTTGATTATTGGAGCATCAAAATGAAAACCCTTTTTATTTCACAAAAAATATGGGATCTAGTAGATAATGGGTATGAAGAGCTAGTTAATCCAACAAATCATCAAAGGGAGCAATTGAATGACTACAAAAAAAGGATGCCAAAGCCCTATTCGTCATCCAACAAGCTGTGTCTGATAAACTTTTCCCCAGAATCATTAAGCCACTAAATCAAAGGAGGCATATGATATCTTGAAGAGAATTTCTAGGCAATATCAAGGTAAGAGCTATCAAACTTCAAACTCTAAGAAGGAAATTAGATAATTTGAGAATGTAAGAAAATAAAAAATTAAAGGATTACTTCTCCAAAATTATGGAGACTGTTATTTAATCAAATGAAGAGCTATGTGAAACTATCATTGAACAAAGAATATGTGAGAAAATTTTGACTAGTTTATCTTCAAAATTTGATACAATAGTTATAATTGTTGAAGAATTTAAAGATCTTTCTGTTTTAAGTATTCATAAATTGATTGGATCTCTTAAAGCTTATGAACAAAGATTGTTTAGGCATAAAGAATCATCAATTGAAAGTACCTTTCAATCTAAACTCAAAGTGTTTGATAAAAGTTCTCAAAAAGAATCATTTAGTCATGCTCCAATTAAAAGAGAGTCATTTAGAGGTGAAAACTAAAGTAGAGGAGAAGGAAGAAATATGAGAGAAAAAGGTAGAGGAATGCAAAGAAATAATCTTCCAACAAGACAATATGATAAGAGTACTCAACAAAGGTGCAACATATGTAAAAGATCTTCTCATGTTGAAAAAGATTGCTGGTTTGGGAGAAAACCCCAATATTATAACTGTAAAAAGTTTGGACATGTTCAAAAATATTGCAGGTATAAAGCAAATGAGCAAACACATTTTTCAAAAGAAAATGAAGGTGAACAAAGCATATTATATGCATGTCAAACTGCAGAATAGCAAAGAAATAATATGTGGTATCTTGATAGTGGGTGCAGCAATCACATGACTGGTAACAAATCTATTTTTATAGACATTGATGGTTCTTTAATTTTACAAGTAAAGATGAAAAATAATGTATTAGTCCAAGCAAGAAAAAAATGTACAATTGCATTACTACCAAGAAAGGAAGGAAGTTCATTCATGATGTGTTACTTGCTCTGACTTAAAGCAAAATCTTTGAGTGTTAGACAATTGATTGAGTATGGGCATATGGTGCATTTTGAAGATAATGTTTGCAAATTATATGACAAAAGGAGAAAAGGCAACTTATGACAAATATCAAGATGAAGAAAAATAGAAGTTTTTCTTTTATTTTGCATTATGCAAAGGATGTTTCATGGAAGATGGAAGTGAATGATGAGTCATATGGCACAAAAGGTTTAGACACTTAAACTTTCAAAGTTCGAGAAGTTTACATCAAAAATATGGTGTATGGTCTACCAGCAATACATAACATGAAAGAACCCTGTGAAAGATGTGCACTTGAAAAACAACATAGAGAGGCATTTCCAAAAGAGTATGTGTGGAGAGCTAAAGCACCATTGGAGCTTATTCATTTTGACATATGTGGACCTATAAAAACTCCTTCTCATGCAAGTAACATCTACTTTATTATTTTTATTGATAACTATTCAAGGATGACATGGGTGTATTTTATGAGATATAAATCAGAGGCATTTCTTATCTTCAAGAAGTTCAAAAATCTTGTTGAAAGACAAAGTGAGCATTATATCAAAATGATGAAAAGTGATAGAGGTGATGAATATAATTCAAATAAATTTGAGAAGTTTTGTAAAGATATTGGTGTACAAAGGCAATTAACTGTTGGCTATGCACCAGAGCAAAATAAGTTGCAGAAAAAATAACAGTAATATTGCTGAGATTGCTAGATTTATGCTCAAAGACAAAGGCCTTTCAAATTCTTATTGGGCAGAAGCAGTGAATACAGTAGTGTACCTGATGAATAGATGTCCAATAAAAGCTCTTCAAAATATGACACCATTTGAAGCCTGGTCTGGTAGAAAGCCTTTAGTAAAGCATTTTAAAATCTTTGGATGTATATGTTATGCATATATTCCAAAGGAGAGGAGACACAAACTTGATGAAGTAAGAAAAAAAATATTTTTTTTGATACAATTCTAAATCAAAAGGTTATAGATTTTCAATTTGAAGCAAAATAAAGTGATCATAAGAAGAAATGTTATTTTCAATGAGAAAGTTGCTTGGGATTGGAAGCAAAAGAAAGTTGAAAAAAAATATTATTTTTCTTGATGAAGAAATTCATAATGTTCAAAATGAAGAAAATGAGGTTGAAGGTTCATCACAAATTTCTCAAAGTGTAAGTTCATTTTTAACTTCAAGTTCAAATTCATCTTCAAGTTTTGCTCCCATAAAAATGAGAAGATTAAGTAACATTTATGCTTTTTGTAATTTCTGCATGATTGAGACTAAAACTTATGAAAATACTATGCATGAAGAAGTATGGAATAAGGCAATACAAGAAGAAATCAATATGATTGAGAAGAACAAAACTTGGAAATTAGTGAAAAAATGAAGTAATAAGAAAGTCATTGGCTTGAAGTGGATCTACAAGACAAAACACAATTCAGATGGGACCATTCAAAGACACAAAGCAAGATTGGTAGTCAATGGATACTCTCAATTATCTGGTATTGATTATTAAAAAACTTTTGCACCTTTTGCTAGACATGATATAATTAGAACTCTTATTTCTATAGCAGCACATAAAAGTTATAACCTATACCAACTAGATGTAAAGTCAGCATTCTTGAATAAATATTGGAAGAAGAAATTTATGTTGAACAACTTCAAGGCTTCATCATCAAAGGTCAAGAAAACAAGGTATACAAGTTAAAGAAAGCATCGTATGGGTTGAAGCAAGCACCCAAAGCATGGTACTCTCAAATTAACACCTGCTTCAATGAGAAAGGTTTCTTAAGAAGTCCAAGTGAATCAACACTTTATGTGAAGAAGCAAGGTAATGATATTCTCATGTCTCTCATTATGTTGATGATTTAATTATTACTAGTAATAATAAGAATGTGATTTTGACTTTCAAAAGTGATATGATGAGAAAATATGAAATGAATGATATGGGTTTGCTTCATTATTTTTTGGGAATTGAAATCAGTCAAAAAAAAGATGGCATATTTATCAGTCAAAAGAAATATGTAGAAGGCATTCTTAAAAAAATTTAAAATAAAAAATTACAATATTATGGAAATACCTTTTGTGGTAAATAGAAGTTGATGAAAGAAGATGAAAGTGGTGAAGCCAATGCACAATTATACAGAAGCATTATTGAAAGTTTATTATATCTAATAATTACAAGGCCAGACATAATGTTTGTATCAAGTTTACTTTTCAGATTTATGCAAAAACTAAGATTAACTTTGGACAAGCAAAAAGAGTCTTGAGATACATCAAAGGTACTAAAGATCATAGGATCATGTATGAAAGAAACAAGAATGATATTGTAAAGTTATTTGGGTTTTGTGATAGTGATTGGGCGGAAGCATTGATGGTGGGGGCATCAGGATCAGACAGAGGTTACTGAGCTAATTATGAAATTTTTACTTTATGTTGGTTTGACTTTAAGTACTGTAATCAAGTTTTGTCAGTATGAGTCTAGTAATTTTATTTGAGTCAAGTCAAGATTTATTGAGTTTGTAAAAAGTTGAATACTCAAGACCATGAAGGACCACATTCAGTACGCCATCTTAGCCCCTCATGGAATCCCAATCAAAGTAGGCGTCATCTACTCAATTAGGGCATCCCAAGATTTTCATAAAGTCATCTCAGTATAAAAAAAGCAAATAAGTCTCCTATGGAAGGTGATTTGCCGCCCACTCCTTATGGAAAGCATAATATAGCGCTATCCCCTGATCTCTTTTCCTTATTTCAAGATGCTGCCTATCTCCTTATTTGGGAAAGCTACCCCTGATCTCTTTTCCTTATTTCAAGATGCCACCTATCTTTTTATTTAGGAAATATATTCTCTAATCTCTTTTCCTTATTTCAAGATACCGCCTATCTCCTTATTTGGGAAAGATATTCCATGATCTCTTTCCCTTGTTTCAAGATGTCGCCTATCTCCTTATTTGGGAAAACAATCCCTTAATCTCTTTTTCTTGTTTTAAGATGTTGCCTATCTCCTTATTTGAAAACACACCCTTATTTTTTTCATGTAATTTAAGGGTTAGGGTTTATTATAAAATCACTCTCTTCTTCTTGTAAAGGACAATTGATGATTAATGAAAAGGAGTCTTCTTCTATTTTTCTATGCTCCTGAGCATTGACACTCCGTGAGGGAGAGGGTGAGAGGCCCAACAAATACCCATTCCAACATATGTTCCAAGCATCCCAGTCCTAAGATGCCAAGGTGCTATGATCCTTAGATGAAGTCCTCCTTATCTCCAGAACCATCTGAAGGAAAGCCGAAAACATTTGTGGTAGCATAGCTTCATCTTTCAGGCGCTCATCCCGAGAGTTGTGTAATCCAATCTTTTAGAATAAAGACGATCATTGCCTGGTAGTCAAACCCATCCCTTCTCATAAGTTTTGTTTTGTTAAAGAAAGAGCATGTTCTAAGTAGTAGTTTCTCAATCCTATGATCATGCTTTCTTTATTACTTAGTGAATCGTGTTCTGCGGGTAGTTGCTTTACTCTTCACATATTCATCCTTAGTTTATTCTTACTCATTTCGAAAAGTAAAGCACCTTAAAATATGAATCATTACTCTACGTTAATCTCTTGCATAGTACATCCCGCATCAATTGATGACATGAAAAGCACATCAGGTTATGTATTCCTTTATGGATCATGTGTCATATCTTGGGCATCTAAGAAGAAAGATATAGTAGCATTATCATCTTCTGAAGCTGAATATGTTTTAACAACTTTGGCAATACAATAAATAATTTTGTTGAGGAGAATACTTGAAGATATGGATGAGAAGCAAGAAGCTACTACACTACTATGACAAAGAATCCTATATCATAGCTACACCAAGCACATCAAAATCAGGTACCATTTCATAAGAGATATGGTAGAAGAAAAAGAAGTTGAAGTCAATTATATGAAGACTCAAGACCAAATGATAAATATTTTTATCAAGGCATTACCCAAGAAGAAATTCATTCACTTTAGAGATCTCATGGGTATCCATGAATAACCATTAAAGAAAGTGTTAAAATATAATGATTGTTAGTTCTTAATATTTTGTCTTATTTTATTTATTATTTTTAGTCTGAGTTAGGCTTTTACATAGTGGGCCTATTTTATTATACTTTGGTATGGTAGCTTTATATGAATAAAAGACATTATGTTTATTTGTAGAACCAAAAATAATATTTTTATAATGATATGCTTATAAAACTCTAAGCCTATTTTTCTTCTTGAGAAAATCTTTATTTTTTCTTCCAAAAATAATATTGGAAGCGGCGCATTGGAGCGCTGCAAGGTTAAGCTCGCCCTTGGGGCCTAGGCTGCTTGGGGAAGAGACGCAGCAGGTGTTTGTGGGGACGAAGAGCAGGAGACCGAGCTCGGGAATGGCGGGGCAGGCGAGGAGGACGAAGACGGAGGGCCGAGCTGGAAGGGGGGAGGACCAGTCGAGTCCGAGGGCGGGCGGGGAGGGGAGACGGCGAGGGTGGAGATGGAGTAGGAGATGGAGGTGATCGGGGGCGTGCCACTGTGGGTGGTCAGAGTGAGCTGGTCGTCGTTAGTGGTGTTGTTGCTCTTGCTGCTATTGCCGCCGGCGGGGGTGCAGGTGACGGAGGGGTGGAAGAGAGGGGAGCCACAACCATAGCCAGTGCCAAAAGGAAAAGCCGACGTCGAGGGAGCCGCCGCACTTGTTAGTGCAGAGGCAGAGGGACGGGCAGGGGCCGGAGAACGCGGAGGAGGAGAGTTGTTTTAGAAAGGCAAAAGGGGGAGGACGTTCCTTGGAGAATTTGTATTTCGTCTGCATTGAAGTGGAAGTGGCTCAATTTGCCTGCGCAACCCTAAATCAGCCGGACTTTATACACGAGCCATCTTCCAGCCGGAAGAAGATGGGATGGTCAGGACGAAGCCGGGACAATAGTTGGAGCTCTTGGTGCCAGAAGAGGTTGGTCGATCTTTCTTAGCTGATATTATCTTGAAAGCGCTAGCAATATTCTCAAATCGACGATTTTGCACGCATTCAAATCCGTGAAATCTTATGAGTAATTGGAACGTGGTGTGTGATACGTAAGGTCACTTAAAATGGATAGCATAGTTCGTACGTCACACCATCAATTAAGCCAAGTACTAATGCCAAGGTGACAGGTCATCAAGCTGAAGCTTAGGCAAGCAAAGTAATATACATTCTTTGATTAACCTAATCTACAAGCTATATGGTTGATTAGATCTATGACTTCGGTCTCTCATTTGAGACCCAAATTATTAGGTTAAAGAAATGATCAAAACCATGTATGGAGTACGGATATGAAAATAGCACACAATAACATACATTTCTAAGAAGAGATACATTTTTCAGGAGCTTTTTAAAATAATTTACCCTATTTTGATTATAAAATTACATACATATTTTCTCACTGAAGGTATGTAAAATCAAATGAGGTTAAAGCTCAGGATGCAATGCTTGTTCAACAAAAATAAAGAACTAAGAAATCTCAAAGAAATGAGATGCATTGTGAGATAACCATCCTCACAATTTATGCTCGACTCATGAAGGAAATCAGCAAATGTTATTCTATGCAACGTTCATTAAAAGCCTGCAACAGATCTAAGTTTCAAATTAATTTTTTTTCTTTCCTAAAAGAACTTTAAAATTCCTTATTAAAATCATCACTGCGAACCTACATCCATTTTTTCGGAATCAATTTCAAGGACCTATAGGCTATTTTCACCGAGCCTAATTCTCAGATTGAAACTTTGCCGTCCAAGTTTCAAGAAGGCGACAAAGGTAGAATTTTGTCAATTTTTAAAAGCTCTGTTCTCTAAATTAGATAGTGATAAGGGGTAGAATCATCATTACATTGATAACCGTGCAAAGGGGCTAAGATCAGCCCCTTCCCCCGCCCACTACAATATGCCCCCGAGGAACGAGCTAAATTAATGTGGTCCAACAGGTCGAGCAACCCATAGCTCGGCTTTCCCCAAGCTCCCCGAGCTACCTATAGCTCGCTCGGTTCCCCCGAGCTTCCCGTAGCTCGGCTCCCCGAGCTTCCTATAGCTTGGCTTTCCCCGAGCTCCCCGAGCTACCTATAGCTCGGCTTCCCCTATAGCTCGACTCTCCTCGAGCTGCCTATAGCTCGGCTCTCTCCGAGCTGCTTATAGCTCGGCTCCCCCGAGCTTCCTATAGCTCGGTTCTCCCCGAGCTACCTATAGCTCGTCTCCCCCGAGCTTCCCATAGCTCAGCTCCCATGAGCAATTCGTGACTTGACACTCACCTCCGTGGAACCCGACGCGGGAGAGCCTAGGCCCATCGTAACAGAATCCCGAACAAAGAATCATGTTGAGGAGTGGGCTAGGGTCTAGTATAACTGCCTGGGACCCATGCATCTATCAGATCCCGGGCCATCAAAGAGTTCTTCCAGCCGTCGATCCTTCAACAAACAAGATACGGATCCCACCGGCCTTGCAACGGCTTGATTCGAATCATTCCCGTATCCTAACAACCTTCGAACCTTCCAGAAGGCGCTCAAGATCCAGGTGATTGCCTATAAATATGACACCCCCAGATTCTCTCAGGTATGCGCTCACATCTCCTAGCTCACTCTTACTCTCACTCTCCTCCACTGCTCGTCGGTGCCCCTCTGGAGCTCCCGATCGGCCACCCCTGGAGAGACTTTCCAGAGAGATCTCTCTCCCCATTTTTTGTTGCTCACCAATCCCCACTGACTTGAGCGTTGGAGGGTCTTCCGCGGAGGGCCACCCCCAACGCCTCTCACGCGAGGACTTTTGTGCAAGTTCGCCCAGGAGATCGATCGCGTCCGAGACGGAGGACAGATCCCGGCGGCAACAGATTGGTGCTAGAGGAAGGATCCTCAGGTCCCGTTAAAACTTGAAGAAAGGAGACAAGGATCTCGATCTGGAGTAGAACCTCTCCAATGGCTAATCGAGAAGAGCAACCTCTGAAGCCCAGGACTAGGTCGTCACTCAAAGACCTGATCTAACAGGCAATACGGCGCCGCAACCTCCACCAGTTGAGACCCCATCACCACCAGCCATCTCGATGACCCAGGACCAGTTCGCCACGCTGGTCCAGCAGGTCCAAGCCCTGACCTACCTGGTTCAGGAGCGTTTCGCAGCTGCCCCTACTCCACACCTTTATGGGGAGGCCGCAGCTCCTTCCTCTCCGACCACCTCCTCCTCTGGTCCGCATGAAGCCACGGACCCCCCACACCGACCCAAAGGGGACAAACCGGTCCCGCGAGGCGGCTGTAACAGGGATCCTTCCAGATCTCGACGAGCCCGGACCCTTTCCCCGGTGTCCTTCCGCCATGATTCAACTTCGTCCCTGCGCTCTCCCTGCCCAGCTCCTCCTCTTACTTCTGAAGAGGAGATCCATCGATAAATCTGGGAGATGCGTCAGGAACTGGATGCCGCCAAGCAGGTCCATCCGCCTCAGCCCAAGGCGGAGCAGGGCATCCCTTTCTCCAAAGGGATTATGGAGGAAGTGATTTCCTCCCATGTCAAACTACCCGCCATCGAGCCCTACCATGGGTCTTCTGACCCGGATGATCATCTCAGCAGCTTTCGGTCAATAATGATGTTCCACAGAGCATCCGACGCAATCCTCTGCCGCGCATTCCCCTCCACCCTCAGAGGATCTGCCCGAACCTGGTTCAACGCCTTGAAACCAGGTTCCGTTGATTCATTCGACCAGCTGAGCCATCTTTTTATTGGCCGGTTCGTCAGTAGCCGTCGTCACCGGTGGAGATTTGACTCCCTCTCCGAAGTTAAGCAGAGAGAGGGGGAGTCCTTGAGAAACTACCTTGGCCACTTCAACAAGGCCATGCTAAAGGTGGACCACCTTAATCATGAGGTGGCTATGTCCGCCTTGGCGGGGGAGTTTCGAAGGAGAGCGACTTTTACCTGGCGATGGAAGTCAGCTACCCCCCAAACATCTCCGATATGATGGTCCTGGCAGACAAATACGCCAGGGTCGAAGAATCACGGAGAGTTGCCCACGCCGAGCTGGCGAAGAAAAAGAACCCAAAGGTCCTGACAGGCACCGACCCGTCTGTCGGCCAAGTCCATCTCGTTGCCAAAGAGCTCCCCCACCGCCGCCGAGAAATCGCTCCCAGAGCCCGCCCAGACGATTCGACCGGTACACTCCGCTCACTGTACCCAGGGTGCAAATTCTCATGGAGATAGAGTGCCAGCTCCCCCGGCCAACTCCTCTCCGAGGGAACCCAACCCGGAGGGACCCCGCCAAATACTGCCGCTACCATCGGAAGCACGGCCATGACACCGAGGAATGTTGGCAGTTGAAGAATGAGATTGAGAGGCTGATTCAACGGGGTCGACTGAACCAATTCAGGAGGGCACCCGAGCCAGGACAAGGGAGGATCGCCAGCCCGAGCTTCAACAACCTCCTCCTCCACCAAATCCGCCTGTAATCAGCCACATCAACATGATCGAGGAGGCCGGCACCTCGAGCTCCAGAAATGATGACGAAGGATCGGCACCAAAGAAAGCGGACAGGCGAGCTCTCCTTCTCCGACGATGATCTCCAAGGGATACAGTTCCCCCATGACGATGCACTAGTTGTATCCCTCAATTTAAATGACTATGATGTAAGCCGGATCCTCATTGACAGTGGAAGTTCTGTGAATGTTTTGTACCTCGATGTGTTTGCCAAGATGAGACTACTCATGGAAAACCTTCGAGCCGTGGATTCCACCCTAATGGGATTTACAGGCGACGTCATCATCCTGGAAGGGGTCGTAACCTTAACGGTTCATGCAGGAACCTGGCCCCTTGTGGCCACTGTTCTCACGGACTTCCTAGTAACTAAACTCAGGTTGCCCTACAATGCAATATTTGGGAGGCCTGGCCTGATGTCCCTCAAGGCAGTTGTCTCTATCCCACACCTGTCTATGAAATTTCCCACCAGGTGGGGAGTTGGAGTTGTCCAAGGAAGTCAAACCATGGCTCGACAGTGCTTCGTCACCAGCCTTCAGTCTAGAATGCCGGAGGTTGACGGGCTGGACGCTCGGGAGGATTTCATCAAACAGCGGGGAGAACCAGCCGAGGAACTGGAAGAAGTGCCGCTGGACGAGGCTCGTCCCGACCGAACCATAAAGATTGGGTCGCTGCTGAAAGGCTAACCTCGGTAGGAGCTGATCAACTTCCTCCGAAGCAACGCCGATGTTTTTGCTTGGTCCCCTCCGACATGCCGGGAATCAGTCCTGAGGTTCTCGTCCACCGCCTTAACGTGGATAAAATATACCGGCCTGTCAAACAAAAGAAGAGGAGCTTTGCCCCATAGTGGCAGAGGGCTATTGAAGAGGAGGTTGATAAACTCATCAAGGCAAACTTCGTCCGGGAGGTAAATTGCCCGAATTGGCTATCGAATGTCATCATGGTGAAGAAGTCGAATGGCAAGTGGCGGATTTGCATCGACTTCACCGACCTCAACAAAGCATGCCCGAAGGACAGCTTCCCTCTCCCCGGATTGATCAACTTGTGGATGCCACCTCGGGTCATCAAATGCTGACATTTATGGACGCATACTCGGCTACAACCAGATTCGGATGGCCCCCGAAGATGAAGAAAAGACCGCCTTTATAACGACCGATGTACTTACTGTTACCGTGTTATGCCTTTTGGTCTTAAAAATGCAGGAGCCACCTACCAAAGGCTGGTCAACAAAGTATTCAAGTAGCAAATTAGCCGAAACATGAAGGTGTATGTCGACGATATGCTGATCAAAAGCAAAGAAGCATCACAGCACGTCGAGGACCTCTCGGAGAGCTTTGCAACACTCCGCAAGTATCAGATGAAGCTCAATCCGACTAAGTGCGCCTTCGGCGTTAACTCCGGAAGTTCCTCGGCTTCATGGTCTCCCAACGGGGTATCGAAGCTAACCCCCAGAAGATCCAAGCTCTTCAATAGATGGTGCCTCCAGCATCTATTAAAGAAGTCCAGCGCCTAACCGGAAGGATAGCGGCTCTCAACCGCTTCGTGGTGCGCTCAGCCGAAAGATGCCTCCCCTTCTTCAAAACTCTTCGGTCGGCTAAGAACTTCCAGTGGACCCCCGAGTGTCAAAAATCATTCCAAGATCTCAAGAAGTACCTCGGGTCTTCCCCACTCCTCAGCAGTCCAAATCCTGGCGAGACACTATTCCTGTATCTGGCTGTTTCAGAAGGTGCTGTTTGCTTGGTGCTGGTCAGGGAAGAAAACAAGGTCCAAAAGCCAATTTATTATGTCAGCAGGCTACTCCGCGATGAGGAGACAAGGTATAGCTGAATTGAAAAGATGGTGTTGGCCTTGATCACCTCAGTTCGAAAGTTGCGGCCATACTTCCAGGCGCATTCTGTGACAGTCCTGACTGACCAACCCATCAAGGCGGTGGTCCACCGCCCGGAGACATCAGGGAGAATGACTAAGTGGGCCATCGAGCTGAGCAAGCATGATATCCATTTTCAGCCTCGCCCGGCCATCAAAGCTCAGGTGCTAGCCGATTTCCTCCTCGAGTGTACCATCCCAGAGGATGGCTCCACCCCCGACTCCCCCGAGAAACCGAAATCTGGCGCCCGATGGCTCCTCCATGTCGGCCGGTCATCCAACGCTCATCGCTTCGGTGCGGGTTTGGTTCTCACCAGTCCGAAGGGGGTGACCTTTGAATATGGCATCCGCTTCTCCTTCCCAGCCTCCAACAATGAAGTTGAGTATGAAGCCTTGCTGGCTAGCCTCCAAATCGCCCGCAGCCTTAAGGTGGAGAAACTTAATGCCTTCACCGACTCCCAACTAGTGGCAGGTCATGTACGAGGGGAGTTTGAAGCTCGGAAACCGAACATGATCCGATATCTCCAAGAGGTTCGGAGCCTACTCTCCCATTTTTCTGAATTCGAGATTATTCAGATTCCTAGATCTGAGAATGCCCGTGCCGACCTGTTGTCTCGGTTGGCAACGACGGAATCTATGGACACCAAGAAAAAATTTCACCTGGAGATCTTAGAGAGACCCAGCGTCGTGGAAGCCGACCGAGTAATGCAAGTTGAGGCAGAGCCATCATGGTTCGACCCCATTTTGAGGTACCTCAAAGAAGGGTCACTTCCGTCCGACCAAGAGAAGCCAGAAGGCTAAAGCTGCAGGCCACCCATTATGTGTTGATCGACGATCAGCTCTACAAACGGTCCTTCTCCATGCCATTGCTCAGATGTCTTCGCCCGTCTGAAGCAGATTATGCCCTCCGCGAAGTGCATGAGGGGATTTGCGGCAACCATCTGGGAAGCCGGTCCCTATATCACAAGGTGCTACGTCAAGGCTACTATTGGCCGACCATGCAGAAGAATGCACCTTGTCCAAGCTTGCGACCCATGCCAGAGGCACTCAAGCATTCAGAGGCTCTCCTTTGCCAACCTGGTGTATCCTCCGCTTGGCCCTTTGCCAAGTGGGGGATGGACATCCTCGGCCCGTTTTCGCTCGCCACGGGACAGCGGAAGTTTCTATTCGTCGCCATCGATTATTTCACTAAATGGGTCGAGGCGGAGGCAGTTGCACAAATAACCGAAGCACGGGCCAAGGATTTCGTATGGAGGTCCATCATCTGCCGTTTCGGCCTCCCGCACACTATAATCACTGACAATGGCAGGCAATTCGACAATCCGAAGTTCTGCCAGTTTTGCGAAGAGCACGGGATCCGTCACCACCTTACCTCGGTCGGGCATCTGCAAACCAACGGAGCAGCCGAAGTAACCAATCGGACTTTGCTTCAAGGGATCAAAGCTCGGCTCTCCAGGGCCCAAGGCAGGTGGGCAGACGAGTTGCACCATGTCCTGTGGGCCTACCGCACCACCCCAAGAGTACCCACAGGCGAAACTCCATTCCGGATGGCCTTCGGCACAGAGGCCATTATCCCAGTGGAGATAGGTCTCCCTTCTCTACGGGTGGAAAGCTACTCAGAGGAAGCCAGCGAGGAGCAGCTCCGCACCAACCTCGACCTGATAGAGGAGGTTAGAGAGAAAGCTCGGATCAGAGTGGCTGCCTATCAGTAGAGGGTGGCCCGCAACCACGTCTCCAAAGTCAAAGGAAAAGCTTTCTTGCCTAGCGACCTCATTCTCCGGAAAGCATCTGTCTCCAAACCGCTGGAGCAAGGAAAGCTGGCACCAAACTGGGAAGGCCCCTACCAAGTAGCGGAGATTGTTGGACCGGGGACCTACAAGCTGCAAGATCTAAGCGGAAGATTCATCCCTCAGACATGGAATTCGGACAATCTCTGCAAGTACTACTAGTAGGGTACGCCCTCTGCAGGCCCGCTCCCATAAATTTTTGTCGACACAATGTTTCATAATTCATGACATAAATCACCACAAGTTATATCACCAAAAATTGTGAAAAGAAACAGATGCTGCTCACTAATCCTTGGCACGATCGAATTACCTGTTCAAGCAAGAAAGTTCTCCGAACCTCGGCTGGGCCGAGCAATAATTTTTCGAACCTCGGCTGGGCCGAGCAACCATTCTCCGAACCTCGGCGGGGCCGAGCAACAATTCTCCGAACCTCGGCTGGGCCGAGCAACAACTCTCCGAACCTCGGCTGGGCCGAGCAATAACTCTCCGAACCTCGGCTGGGCCGAGCAATAATTCTTTGAACCTCGGCTGGGCAGAGCAATAATTCTCCGAACCTCGGCTGGGTCAAGCAACAATTCTCCTAACCTCGGCTGGGCCGAGCAACAATTCTTCGAACCTCGGCTAGGCCGAGCAATAATTCTCCGAACCTCGGCTGGGCCGAGCAACCATTCTCCGAACCTCGGCTGGGCTGAGCAATAACTCTCCGAACCTCGGCTGGGCCAAGCAATAATTCTCCGAACCTCGGTGGGGCCGAGCAATAATTCTCTGAACCTCGGCTGGGCTGAGCAATAATTCTCTGAATCTCGGCGGGGCCGAGCAATAATTCTCCGAACCTCGGCAGGCCGAACAACAATCTCTGAACCTCGACGGGGCCGAGCAATAATTCTCCGAACCTTGGCAGGGCCGAGCAATAATTCTTTGAACTAAAGTCCCGGCAAAAAACCGAAGCACGCAAACCCCGATTAAAGCCGAAAGGACTTCCGAATAGTCCCTAGAACTTTGGCTGGTTTGAAAAAATGCACGCTACGCAAAACCACTGACAGACACAAAGTATGTGCCTTTAGGCCTTGGCAGGCCCTACATGGTCGCCCGCGGGCCCCAGACGAAAGCCAGGGAATTCCCCCTACTGCTAAATCCTCGGAATCTCACCAACCAAACGCCTATCTCGCCCCACGAACGAGATCATGACTCAGCGCGTAAACCAATGAAGCCACCCATGCTCCCCAACTATTCAAACAGAAACGAATGGTTCTTCTTTGAGCTAAACGACAATCTCGAATAATAAGTTGTCAAAAAAGGCTTTTTCATTGATTAGAAAAGTAAATACAAAAAGAGAAGGAGAAAAAACAAAAAAAAAAAGAAAGTGACCCTCGCAGGGACCTAATGTCTCCCGCCAGGTGCAGCCGAGTCTTTCAAATGCTGGGACAGCTTGGCGACTCGTTGGTGGAGGGATGCTATCTCCTCCTTCTGCTAGTCCACAACCCGGCGAAGGGCTTTAGCCTCCCTCACGGAAACGGCGAGGTACTCCTCAACTGCCTTCTCGAGCCGCTCATGGCTTGCGAAGGCGGACGCCAAGGACATAGCGTCGATCAGCACGGCGGTGCGATCCTCCTGAGAACCTCTATGACCGCCGTTGGACGATTGACCCCCACCTTGAGAAGCCATATCGGAAGTTGTTTAAAGACTAACCAAAAGGATGGTAAACACCAGCACCCCACTCATCCGTATTTATACTCCTCAGGCGAGTATCTCGATCAGTCGGGTCATAAATACCGACCCATGGGAATTCGCCACGTGTCGCCGCTTTAACTGGCGACCGCAGGACCCGAAGGGCAGTGCCCCCTCCCGAGGAAAATCGGTAAGCGTCGACGAACTGTTCGGGAACTCCCCTCCTTCCCTAGAAACAGGGTTCCACTCGATCTGCCGGGCCCTCGCAGTAAATGCCCTCAATACTCCTCCAAGCTGCCTCAAATCGGCCGCCCTTTGGAAAATGCGAAAAAGAAAGAGCGCCGGCACCTGACGATAATTCACTCCCTCAGGAGTGGCCAAATCATAAATGATGGGCGTACCCATGCGCCACCCGTTCCGCCTTGACACTCCTCACCGAGTCTCACATGGACCAGGTATCATGACTCACGGTGGCGACTAAGTCATCTCTCCAAGCTCTAAATCTCCGAACCTTGGCTGGGCCGACTAACCATTCTCCGAACCTCGGCTGGGCCGACTAACCATTCTCCAAACCTCGGCAAGGCCGGACCAAAAATCTTCGAACCCCAATAAGGTCGAGTAATAAATCTCCGAGCTTCGGCCAGAGTCAAGGAATATGTTCTACCGCCGAACAATCTCCAAATTTCCGCCTGGATTTGGGCGGCTTACGAGCCCCGACTGGCTCGGATAGCACGGGATCCTCGTCCAAAAACGAACGAGATGTCCTTATGCCTCATTTCGTCGCCAACAACAACAACTCTTGGCGCAAAAGAGACAGAAATTAAGAAAAAGAACAAAACTTTCTTTATTTCATTGCCATCGAAACCGATTACAACCGCCTGAGAGGCATTACAAGAGCATTGAAATGCATAAAATAAAGACGGGTACAAAACTCGGGCAAACTGCTCCAAAGCATATCCAGGAAACTGTGATGCTCCGGCATTCGGACCGATAAATTAGTCAAACCACGAACGGTCAGCCTGAGCCGATAATGGGCGGACGACATGGACCAACCGTTGTGGCCAGCTTCGGTAAATAATGATATCTCGGCGACCCAACCAGGATATCAGAATAATCGGGAAGGGTGGACGGGATATTACCCCAAACCACTCAACCGAGAGGCCCCCCGACGAGTAGGAAGGAAGCTCGCAGACCCTGGCACCAGAGCGCTCCCCCAAATCGGGTGTGTACCGCTCCACCTTGCCCAAACTCAAAGGCAAGGTACCCGCAGGCGACACACCGTCACCCCCTCCCCATATGGCGAAAGATTCCCTGGGCGGGCAAGCCCAGGAATCCAAACCAGGGGAGGAGGCGAAATTCACACAACCCATGGGGAGCCCGCGTACACTTCCTACCATACGTCCCCAAGGGGAAACCACAAAGGAAACACAGGAAGCGTATATGTGCGCTCTCCGTGCGATCCATGCGGACCTCTTGTGCGCTCTCCATACGATCTCTGTAGGTTCTTTCTTGAGGGCAAGCCACCCCCCAGCGGCTCCTTTGTCACCCCAGCTATCCGGGGGATAGCGGCGACTTCCAGGGGACAAGCTCGGTTCTCCCGCAATAAACCTTGGAGAAACAGGCATCATGAGTATCTTCATGATTCATAGGAAAGAAAATTTCGGGATGGCCCAACACACCCCTCTTTCCCCTTTTTATAAGCAGAGGCGAGCCGGGAACAGCTATTAGAAAGCCCCAGGACTTAAAATGCCAAGCCTACGCCACCACATGGCCTCCTGAAATGAAAACAATGCCCCCCAATGCACGCCAGGCACGTCGCCCGAACCATGACGCATGCCAAAAGATTACTTCTGACCCCGGATCATGAGCTTTTAATGCATAAAACCGTCCTCCGACCTTGCGGATACTGGCAGATCCAGGAGATCATCCTGCGAAAACGATATCCTCCAATGGCAAACGAGCACTAACATCGCACGCCAAAGCAACCTATGTTGGAAAAGGTCAACATAATAAAAGCTCGCCGAAAATTGCCGGGCGATCTTTTGCTAGCCACAGGGCCGTACCACCTACTTCGGGTGAAACGAGAATCGACCCACCTTGGAAAAGACAAAACACTGGTAGGGGTGATAAATAGAGATAAGGAGATGGCAGCGATGATTCAGCGAACCCCCACTTCGGGGACGAACTCCCCTCTTTTCATCAAGGATGCAATCTCAGTTTGATCACTAATAAAACGAACTCCCTCGGCCCTAGCCGAGCTACTTTGTCCCTCGGCCCAAGCCGAGCCATTTCATTCTTCGGCCCTAGCCGAGCTACTTTGTCCCTCGGCCCAAGCCGAGCCATTTCGTTCCTCGGCCCTAGCCGAGTTACTTTGTCCCTCGGCCCTAGCCGAGCCATTTCGTTCCTCGGCCCTAGCCGAGTTACTTTGTCCCTCGGCCCTAGCCGAGCCATTTCGTTCCTCGGCCCTAGCCGAGTTACTTTGTCCCTTGGCCCTTGAAAAGCTATATCATTCTTCGGACTTGGTTGAACCACCATGTCATTCGGCCTAAGCCGAGTTAGATTGTCTCTCAACCTCCTTTTATACCAGGCTACATTGTCGCCCGACCTTTTCATCGAGACAGTCCCTATGCCTTGGCCTCTAATAGGATGTTCCTCCAAAATTCGAGACAGGAAACCACCCAGGGAAGACAAGCGAATGAAAAACGGTTGATTCATTTATTGACTTCCAGTCAAACTACAAAACAAAAGAAAGGAAAAGCACATATAGTCCCCCAAAGGGTCAGGACTTGGGGTCAATCCCAGCATCTCCTGCGGCAGCATCAGCAGGGGCATCGCTTGGCCCCCCCTTCTTGAAGGTGTCACGACGGGATACATCGGTAGTCGCATCGACTCCCAGAATAGCTTCGAGGTCGACATCAGATATTTCTCCATACTCGTCCTCCTCGACCCCCGGGGTGTACGCTTCATAATGTTCGGCTTCCAGGCACGACAGGTCCAGGTCAGGATAAGCCTGGGCAACCTTAGCCCGTGCCTCATCTTCGCCCAGCTGAAATGCATCGGTGCAGGCCGCCCTGTGTTCATCGGAAAATTCGGTGGATTTCTTGTACTCCTCCACCGCCGAAGAGGCCCGCGCATTTGCCTCAGCTAATTGCCTCTCCAGTTCAGAGATCCTTCGGTGCCTCGAGGCCGCCTCGTCTCCGAACGCCGCTAACCGCCCCTGAAATTCCTGGTTCACCCTGTTCAACTGTAGGCAAAAAGCCAAGTAAAGCGAAAGTTGAAAGATCAAAATGAGTGAAACTAATAGCGCCCTACCTGCTGCTCCCGTCGGGCTAGCTCACCCTCCAGCACGTGGACCCTGTTGAGAGCCCTAGACTTAGTTGATTGGTTCTAGTGAAGGCTCTCTTTTAGCTCATCCACCCGAGACTGGGTATCTCCAATTTCTTGACGGGCAAAGTCAAGCTCGTCAGATAGTCGGGCAGCTCGTTCATCCGACCACTTTAGCCAGTCCTTTGTATCGGCAAGCTCTTTGCTTAGGCGGGTGAGGTGATCCTGCTGCCGCTGGCATTTATGCTCTTCCTCCTCGAGCCTTTTGCTCCAGCTGACTTTATCTTCGGCGTGGCTAGCTTTCAGCTGGTCCCACCTCTTATCAAAGAACAGTTGCATGGATTTAACCTTGCTCTCGTGCTCCGCCCTGGCCTGAGAAAGCTCCAGGCTAGCCTTCTCGGATTGCTCACGGAGGCTTTGGAGCTCGCCAATCTATATAGCAAGTTGAGAGGCTCTTTCCCTCTCAACTGCAAGAATCCTGTGAGCCTCCCCTAGCTCCCTCTGGAGTTCACCAACCTGTATGGCGAGCTGAGGGGCTCTTTCCCTCTCAACTGCAAGGATTCTACGATCTTCCCTGAGCTCCCTCTGAAGGACCACCAGGGCTCGAAAGAGTTTGTCAGTCGAACCCTCCCTCTCCTTGAAGTGATCAGCCTCGTAGCGGGCCCGAGCCCAAGCTCCGACAGCCAGATGCAAGCGCCATTTCAGCGCCCTCATAATCAGGGCACTCTGCAAAAAAGGATCACACGCATAAAATACATAGTCGAACTAATCGACTAAAGACCCAACTTCGGTGCGATAACCTACCCGAGATGCGTAGTCTGTGGCGATCCTTGTGAGAGCAAGATCGTCAATCTTGGGAAGAAGAAAAGCTTCACTCGGCACCCCGGAGCGGCGGAAGGCTATCTCAACAAGGTCCTCCGAATGACCCCCTCCTGTTGAGGAACTCTTCTCCCCTTGGAACACGGACCGCATCAGAGCGGAGAACCTGGCGCTCACTTCCGGGTCGCGTGAGTGGAAGTCCGCACCCAGGGAGCCAGCCAGAACACCCGCGACCCATGAGCTTCTCGATAGGCCAGCTTCGCCACCAGGGCCCTCGCTTGAGAAGCTTCGGCGTTTCGACTCCGGCGAGGAGAGCCCCAGGTGGAGCACCCCCTTCGCTCGCCGGCTCCCCTCCTTCTCCTTCTTCCTCTTCCTCTGCTTCTATCTCCTCAAGAATCCCCCTGTCCATAATAGACTCTTCAGGAACTTCAGCTCCCCCCGGAGCCTTCTGCCTTGGCGGAAGGTCCTTCACCAGAAAGCCCCCCGCGAATTTCGGTCGTTGGTTCGGCAGGTTCGGCCATCTCCTCGTCGCCCACTAGCTCTCCTACCGGCGACCCAGGCTGAACCTCAGCAGCCGCAACCTCTTCCCCCCCTCAATGGAAGTGGAGGTCACTCCCACCTCCTCCTGTAACCTCGCCGAGCCACTGGCCTCCAATGAGGGAGACCGAACCGCCTCGTCCAGTTCATTTTATTCTAAATTGAGTCCTATCCAGTTTTGTTTATTTTAATATGAGTCATGTAGTAAGTTCATCAGCTTACAAGAGGAGACATCAGTATTTGAGCAGAAGATAAGGCCATCACAGTCAGACAGAGCAGCTGCTAAATTCAAGTTGGTGCCACACCTACTTCAAGCAGCCCACATGCCACCTAGCAGAGCAAGCAACCTTCCCGATCTAGATGATTATTTTTCTCATCTGGCCAATGCCGATTTCACGCCAAATTAAGCTGCCGCTGATTGCATCTCAATCATATCTAGAAGATCACCTACCTCATCTGGACGCCACGGATTGTATGCCGAATCCAACTACCGCTGATTGCATCTAGAAGATCACCTTCCTCATCTAGACACTGCAGATTTCATACCAAATTTGATTAGGGCGCTTTTTTTTTTTTTCTCTCTTTTCATATCTGTATTTTCTTGGGCCCCAAGTCTCTTGCTCTATAAAAGAGACCCTCTTGTATGAATGATGTATCTTTTATTTATTAATCAATCAATTCAAGTTTTGAGTTATGTGATTTTTGTTAATTGGTTCTCTGGTGCTCTTGTTTCCCTCCTCCTGCGCGTGCCAACATCCCAAGTCTCTAGGAGAAACCCTGGCCACCCTCTCCTTTTCTCTACTCCTTCCTTGTCTCTTTGCCTCTATTCTAAATTTTTCTATGATTCTTTAACCCTTGTATATTGATCTTGCAGATCCCTTAGTAGCCACAAATCCAGGATTCAAGGCGATCATCATCTAGGACAGCGGATACTTGGCCGCAGATCTGTGGGCTCAAGGCTTGGACATCTAGGGCTTATCCGCCAGGCAGAGCAACCCCTTCAATACTTTGATCTTCCCCCTCTTGCCAGGTACACACCTCTAATCTACTAGTAACTTTATTGTAGGAGAGCAAGCTGTTGGCCCAGATGGCAACCCAAGAGGGGGGGGGGTGAATTGGGTTCTTAAAAATTTAAGACTTTTTAAGTTTAATTGATTAGTTAGCAAGATGTGCAAGTGAGAAATAACTAATAAGCAATGAACAAGCAGTTAATAAAGAGAGATAGAGATAGAGAAAATTAGGCACGGCAAACACAAGATAATTTTATAGTGGTTCGGTGCAACCAGCACCTACGTCCACTCCCAAGATTCACTTGGGTCCACACTATAATCTCTCTAGATTACAGCCGAGTTGTTTTCAAGCTCACAACTCAAACTTGTTGTTTTACCGGGTGCACAACGAACCCAGCTGGTTTTAACTCGGGCTTACCAGCACAAAACCCTACACGTTGTTTTTCTAGGGCTCACAACTAACCCAACACAAGCACTCCGGCTTGCAACGAGGTATACCAACCTCCACTAATTCAATCCACGATTGAATCAGCAAACAAATAATAAAATAGAGTTTGAATTAAGTGCTCCCCTTGAGCAGATATACAAATTAAGTACAAAATAAAAGGTTAGAAAAGCCTGATTGTATTTGCAGATGGTAGATGCTTGGGCTTTCTTCCTTCTTCTCTTCAACTCCTCTTGAAGTGTTGAATCACGCCTCAGCAGATTCTTGACCGTTGAAGACTTTGGAGTTGAGATGAAGCTTTTCCCTCTTTTGAAAATCCGCAGATTTGACCTTTGAAACGCACTTGGATTTTCTTCTGGCTTTTGTGGAATGATGAGAAGGAGTAGACGAATCTTTCACTTGGATTTCACTCCTTTTGAATCACTCCTTTGAGCTAAAAGATTTTTCAAAATGCTCTGTTTTTCCCTCTTTTCAAATGATATTCTTTTCTCTCTTTTTGATTTTCTCTGGGTTGTTTTGATTTGAAAAGAACTCCTCTATTTATAGAATCTGCAAAAATATATCCGTTAGAGTCAAGGAAAAATAGCCGTTATTTAAAAATCTAACCGTTGGGGCTGATGTGTCATCGTAAAAATCGCGCCCAGATTTGCGGAGTCGACTCAGCTTTTCCCGAGTCGGCTCGAGCTCGATTACCAAAAATAGAAAATTAGGGGTCGACTCGAAAAAAGTGTCGACTCCTGAAAGTCGGGAGTCGACTCGTGAAAACTTGGGGTCGACTCGAGAGTGCTCAGAAAAACACTCTTCTGGTGTCTGAGCGGAGTCGACTCGCACAGTCCAGGAGTCGGCTCGACAGAATCAGGGGTCGACTCGAAAGGGTCGACTCGACACAGATCACAACACTGAGCGGAGTCGACTCGAAACTCAGGAGTCGGCTCGGAACGTATCAAAAATCAGAAATTTTCTGATTGACTTAAAATCTTCCCAATTCATTTTAAATATTGTTTTGACTTGAAATCAATAAATTAATTTTAGAAGTGATTCATGAACTAATCCAAAGCTTTTGAATAAAACATGAATTAAATTTCTTTTCGAAAGTTTGAATATTGAGTTTAAAGTCACTTTCAAAATTGATTAAAGTTAAACTTGAGCATTCTCATTTCATTGATTGTTCAAAGTAAATTTGTTGCTTCATTTTCATAAACTCATTACATCCTTTAATAAACTCAATGGCTTTTGGAATCATCAAAATCAATAAGTTGGGGCAATTATGTTTCAATAATTTCTCAACAATCTCCCCCTTTTTGATGATGACAAAAACATTGAGTTTGTTCATGATTGATTAGTGAATTAATTTTGTTTCATAGTTAAGTTTAGGCTCCCCCTTAATGAGGTAGCTCCCCCTATGAAACTTAATTAATTAACCCATTGTTTATCTCACAAATCATAGACAATCATAAAACTATAAAATTCTCCCCCTTTTTTGTTATCAACAAAAAGATAGAGAATATAAACATTCATTCAAATTCATTGAAATAGAGAATTCATTTCATTTAAAAGTCTAATACATCAAAATGTTCAGTACATTGATTTCATAAAGAAAGCATAAAAAAAACTTCAGTACAAAACAACTCTAGTAACTCAAAAATGAGTTCTTACAATTCTAGTTAGATGATCAACATATTTTTCATTCCTTCAGATTGAATTTTTACATAGTCCTTGAGTTTTTCATCAACAAAGGTGCACGCACTCTTAATTTTGTCTTGAAGCTCTGCGTTGCTCTTGCATATGTCTCTCCATCTCCACAATATCCTTAAGTTCTTCAAAAATATTCTTGAGATCACACTTAAGGATGCCGATGAAGAGCCGAGAGTGGACTCAATCTTTGAATACGATCATCAAGAGAATAAAGTGTTTCTCTCAAATTCATAAACTTATTCTCAAATTCAGTTTTAAGCTTATCTGATTGATCTTCAAGTAAGGCTTTGAGTTGCATAATTTGTTGATCTGAAAAACTAGCAGAAGATGAAGTCTGAACAAAGTTGGAGCAGGGGCTGGAGCAGAGCAGAAACCAAGGGGCTCGGAGGTGCAGGCGAAGGATGTCTAACAGAGGGTCCTGCAGCCTCAGTATCTGTCTCTATCCTCTGTCACTCCTTTCCTTTCCCATTTCCATTCTTTTTGACAAACCCCATCCGATGAATTGTTGCCAGACTATAAAAATCAGTATGTCTTAAATTCTTCATTGGTTCATTATCAGAAATCACCACACCCTTGGCTTCGAAAAATAGTAAGAATCATCCCATAGGCAGACTGGATTTCCTTTTCCCTCCACAATCTGCTATATACCACAAATCATGCTGGGAAGATTGATAGGCTTGCCAGTCACAATGGCATCCATTACAAAAACATCTCTTCAGAAACATAATCAAATCTACCCGTTTTAGGAAATAGAATCCTACTGCAGATATTGTGAAGCAATCTCAACTCTAAGGACAGCTGATTAGCAAGAATCTCTTCAAATCCAACCAATCCCTGTTTAATAATCTGGATAAAGCTGGGGCGCGGTCATCAGAAGAAAATGTGGAGGTGCCAGACAAGGGTAATTCAATAATCTAGAAAGATCTCAGAGTCATGAAATTCTTACTCCTCTACATTGCTAATAAGCCCATGGTCTCCTCTAGACAAATTTTTGTAAAATTCTTTAACCAAAGAGGGATAAGTCGGGCATCAAGAGAGCAAACTTTCTCCCAACCCATCTCGATTAACTGTCTCCCAATAAAAACCCTCATTCTCAAACAATTCAAAATCCACTTCCTACCAGTGGTAATGATCCTATCTGCTAGGGTCTACCTGGGAGGACGTGGCAGCAGGAGCAGAGAAGCAGATGAGGTGGAGTCCGAGCTTGGAGAAGGTCCGCACGGGACGCTTCACCGGTTCTTCACGGAGCGCTTTCTCTTGATGCCACCGCCACAACACTAGATCCTCTAGTTTTAGGTGCCATTTGATGATTGGAGGTGATAAAGTTATTGGGTTTGGAGGGTTTGGGGAGAGTGGAGAGATTTCGAATGAACGACGAGTCGACTCTGCCCTAGAAAAATCAATTTGGGACCACCTCGAGTCGGCTCGCGCAAACCCAAGTCGACTCGGCACAGACACAGAAAGTCCGTCCCGACATGGAGTCGACTCGCGCCAGAGAGGGGTCGACTCGAGAGTTTCAGTTGAAACTCGGGAGTCGACTCCGATACGCATCGAGTCGGCTCCGAGACCATTTCAGACAAAAACATGAAATTTCTGAAATGTGTCCGGAAAATGATCATAAAAATTGATAAATAATCATTGGATATGAGTGAATCAATTAGATATGAATTCTAGATAAGATTTCCTTAAGATTGAGGATTTAAAAGAATTCTAGATATATTTCCTTAGGGTTTCAAATTTATCAAAGGGATTACAAATTCCTAATTCTCCTCTAAGATAACAAAATCTTTCTTCATTTAAAGGTTTAGTGAATATGTCAGCTAATTGTTCTTCAGTGTTTACATAATCTAAACAAATTTCATCATTAGCTACATGTTCCCTTATAAAATGATATCTAATTTCTATGTGTTTTGTTCTTGAGTGTTGAATTGGATTTTTGTTAATTGATTGCGCTAGTGTTATCACATCTTATGGGTGTCTTATCAAGTGTGATACCATAGTCTTCAAGTTGTCGCTTAATCCATAGGATTTGCGCACAGCAACTTCCAGCTGCTACATATTCAGCTTCAGTAGTTGATAATGCAACTGAATTTTGCTTTTTGCTAAACCATGTGATTAAGTTACTTCCTAAGAAATGGCATGCACCACTTGTGCTTTTTCTATCAATTTACATCCAGCATAATCAGAATCTGAATATGCAATTAGGTTTAATGTGGAGTCTCTAGAATACCATAAACCTACATTTTTGTTCCATTTAGATATCTTAAATTCTTTTAACAGCTATTAAATGTGATTCTTTAGGTTCAGATTGAAATCTAGCACATAAACATACTGAAAACATATATCTGGTCTACTTGCTGTTAAATAAAGAAGGGATCCGATAATACCTCGATAATACTTTTGATCAACCTTTTTACCTTCTTCATCTTTGTCCAGCTTGCATGAAGGACTCATTGGAGTTCCGAGGGGTTTCATGTTTCCATACCAAACTTTTTGAGTAGTTCTCTTGTGTATTTGGTTTGGTTGATAAAGATTCCCTCTTTGCTTTGTTTGATCTGGAGTCCAAGGAAGAAGTTGAGTTCTCCCATCATGCTCATCTCGAATTCTCCCTGCATCAACTTTGCAAATTCTTGACAAAGAGATCGTTAGTAGCACCAAAAATAATGTCATCTACGTATATTTGTACTACAAGTAAATCTTTACTTTTCTTTTCAAAAACAAAGTTTTATCAACATTTCCTCTTGTAAAATCATTTTCTATTAAGAATTTACTTAACCTATCATACCAAGCTCTAGGTGCTTGTTTCAAACCATATAAAGCTTTGTGCAATTTAAAAACGTGATTTGAAAACTCGTGATCTTCAAAACCTGGTGGTTGTTCTACATAAACTTCTTCATTAATAAATCCATTTAAAAATGCGCTTTTTACATCCATTTGAAATAAGTTAATGTTCATATGACATGCAAATGCAAGTAATAGCCTAATGGCTTCTAATCTAGCTACAGGTGCAAAGGTTTCATCAAAATCAATACCTTCTCTTGATTATATCCTTTAGCAACCAATCTAGCTTTGTTTCTAATTACAATGCCATTTTCATCTAGTTTATTTCTAAAAACCCATTTTGATCCTATTACTGAATGGTTTTTAGGTCTTTCAACTAAGGTCCAAACATTATTTCTTGTAAATTGATTTAGTTCTTCTTGCATAGCTAACATCCAATTATTATCTTTTTCAGCTTCTTCTATAGTTTTAGGTTCAATTTGTGATACAAATGCAAGATGATTACTAATATTTCTCATGTATGATCTAGTCCTTATTCCTTGAGATGGATCGCCTATAATCAATTCCTTAGGATGACTATGAGCATATCTCCAGTCTCTTGGAAGATCTACATCATTATGATCAATATTGACATCATCGTCCTTATGTGAATCATCATCTTTAGCCTCTTGTTCATGATCAGAAGATACTTCAATATTAAGTTTTTCAAGATCTTTTTCAATTATGTTTGTATCTTCCTCATCATCAATCTTTTCAGATCCAGTTGCTAAAGATTCATCAAAAACTACATGAATGGATTCTTCAACTACTAAGGTTTTCTTGTTAAAGATTCTATATGCCTTACTAGTTGTTGAATAACCTAGAAAAATTCCTTCATCAGATTTAGCATCAAATTTTCCTAAGTTGTTTTTACCATTATTATGAATGAAACATTTACATCCAAATGCATGAAAGTATTTTATATTTGGTTTTCTTTCATTCCATAATTCATAAGGTGTTTTCTTTAATATTGGTCTTATTAAAGCTCTGTTTAAGATGTAACATGCTGTGTTAATTGCTTCCGCCCAAAAATACTTTGGTAAGTTGCTTTCACATAGCATGGTACGGGCCATGTCTTCTAGAGTTCTATTTTTTCTTTCAACTACACCGTTTTGTTGTGGAGTCCTAGGGGCTGAAAAATTATGATTAATTCCATTTTCAGTGCAGAAATTTTCAAATAAGTGATTTTCAAATTCTGTTCCATGATCACTTCTTAGAGATACTATAGTAGTGTTTTTCTCATTTGTGACTTTCTTGAAAGAATTTCAGGAACATCGAGAAAGTCTCATCTTTGTGAGCTAAAAACATTACCCAAGTATATCTAGAATAATCATCTACAATCACTAGACCATATTTCTTTCCTCCTAGACTTGTGGTTCTAGTTGGTCCGAAAAGATCCATGTGAAGTAGCTCTAGCCCTAGAAGTTGAAACAATGTTTTTAGATTTAAAAGAACTTCTAGTTTGTTTTCCAAATTGACATGCATCACATATTTTATTATTTTCAAAATCTAATTTAGGTAATCCTTTAACTAAATCCATTTTAATTAGTTTTGAAATAAGGTGTGTGCTTGCATGACCTAATCTACGATGCCACAACCAACTAATTTCATTTATGTTAGCATTGTCAGCAATTAAGCAATGATCACTCAAAGATAGTTTTTCTAAGTCAACTAAGTAAACATTGCCATGTCTATAACCAGTAAAACAATGCTATCATCAATAGAATTAGTTACAGTGCATAAGAAGATTTAAATGAAACATTAAAGTTTTTATCACATAATTGACTTATGCTAATTAGATTATGCTTCAAACCATTAACATAAAGTACATTATCAATAACTATAGATGGAGTTATGCGAACTTTACCAAGGCCCATAATTTGACCTTTACCGTTATCGCCAAACGTCACAACTCCACCTTTCTTTTCTTCTAGGGTGATGAATTCATCTTTGTCACCCGTCATATGTCTTGAGCAGCCACTATCAAGGTACCACTTTTTCTTTGATCTTTTGGCTACAAGACATTCCTGCAATATCATCAAACTTTATGCTTAGGTACCCAAGCTTTCTTGGGTCCTTCATGGTTAGCAGCAATAAAAATTGTTCCTTTCGGAACCCATATTTTCTTAGCTTTAATATTTAACTTGTTGTTATTCTTTAAGGTTTTGCATTCAAAGGATTTGTGACCTTTTTCATTACATTTAAAACAAGTTATATTACTTTGGTTGGCTTTTACAAAAATATTCTTTAAGATTTCTGTTTTCTTAATGTGTTATATCCTAAACCAGCTTTGTCAAAAACAGCTTTTTGACTATCTAGATCATGTTAAGTTTAGTTGAACTTAAAGTGAATTTCTCAACAATGTCTTTATATTTTTTAACATCTTTCTTAAGAGAGTCAATTTCTTTAGCTTGCTGTTCTTTATCTAAAGCTAAAGTTTCTATTTGATCTTTTAAATCTTTAGTTGAGTTTTTAGTTTCAGATTTTAATAAATCTTTTTCTTGATTAAGATTATCTCTTTCTTTCCTAAGTTCTTCTTTTTCATTAGTTAAGTTCTTAACTTCTAAAGCTAATTCATTTTTACTTTTAGCTAAACTAATATCATTTTTCAAAACTTATACTTTTTTTTAAGGATTTAAAATCAATCATAAGTTCATTGAAAGCCTCAAACATTTCATCAAATGTAAATCATCATTTGAGTTTTCAGAACTTACCTCATTGTCGTTGTCGTCGTCGTTGGCCATGAAGCAAATATTGGCAACTTCCTTTTGTTCTTCTTCTTCGGAAGAAGATTCATTCAGACCATGTTGCCATATATGCTTTCTTCTTTTTCTTGTAGGCCTTTTTCAAAAGGACAATCATATCGAAATGCCCTGGTTTTTACACTCATAACATATCAAGGGCTCTTTCTCTTTTTCTTTCTCCTTGTCCTTTTTCTTTCCTTTTCTCCTTCAAATCTTGCTTTCCAAATTTCTTTTTTGGAAGGCCTTTTTCTCATAAACTTTCTGAATTTTTGGCCAAGAGAGCAGTTTCATCATCATCTTCATCATTACTTTCACTGCTGCTCTCTTCCATTTCTGCAGTCTTGAGGGCAAGGTTTTCTTCTTTTTGTTTCCTCCTCAACATGCTGCTTCATTGTCAATTCGTGGGTCATGAAGGATCCTAGAAGCTCCTCTAAGGTAGTGCATTGAGGTCTTTGGCTTCTTGGATTGCTGTGACTTTTGCTTCCCACGATCTTGGCAATGACCTAAGAATTTTGCGAACAAGATCAGCATTAGTATAAACTTTCCAAGACTTTTCAAACCATTCACAATATCAGTGAATCTAGTGAACATGCATGTGATGGTTTCAGTTTGTTCCATTGTAAAAATTCATATTTATGAACCAAAATATTTATCTTTGATTCTTTTACTTGGTTTGTTCCTTCATGTGTAATTTCCAACCTATCCCAAATTTCTTTAGCGGAATTACAAGTTGAGATTCGGTTGAATTCATTTGAATCTAAGGAACAATATAAGATATTAATGGCTTTAGCATTAAGTTGAGCCATTCTCCTATCATTATCATTCCAATCCCTTTCGGGCTTTAGGAACAATAGTGCCATCAATAAGGTGTGTGGGTGTACTAGGTCCATTTAATATAACACCCCAAAGCTCATAATCAGAAGCTTGAATGAATATCCTCATTCTAGCTTTCCAATAAGAATAGTTTGAGCCATTAAAAAGTGGAGGTCTATTCGTAGAATGACCTTCAGCAAAACTTGAACCACTTTGTGTTGCCATAATGACTTTAGCTCTTGATCGTGAGATCAAACTCTAAATGAGCACTTGCTCTGATACCAATTGTTGGCCCAGATGGCAACCCAAGAGGGGGGGGGTGAATTGGGTTCTTAAAAATTTAAGACTTTTTAACTTTAATTGATTAGTTAGCAAGATGTGCAAGTGAGATAACTAATAAGCAAAGCACAAGCACAATAAAGAGAGATAGAGAAGAGAAAATTAGGCACGGCAAACACAAGATAATTTTATAGTGGTTCGGTGCAACCAACACCTACGTCCACTCCCAAGACTTCACTTGGGTCCACACTATAATCTCTCTAGATTACAGCCGAGTTGTTTTACAAGTTCACAACTCAAACTTGTTGTTTTTCCGGGTCACAACGAACCCAGCTGGTTTTAACTCGGGCTTACCAGCACAAAACCCTACACGTTGTTTTTCTAGGGCTCACAACTAACCCAACACAAGCACTCCGGCTTGTAACGAGGTATACCAACCTCCACTAATTCAATCCACAGATTGAATCAGCAAACAAATAATAAAATGAGTTTGAATTACAAGTGCTCCCCTTGAGCAGATATACAAATTAAGTACAAAATAAAAGTTAGAAAAGCCTGAATATTTGCAGATGGTGGATGCTTGGCTTTCTTCCTTCTTCTCTTCAACTCCTCTTGAAGTGTTGAATCAGCCTCAGCAGATTCTTGACCGTTGAAGCTTTGGAGTTGAGATGAAGCTTTTCCCTCTTTTGAAAATCCGAGATTTGACCTTTGAAAGCACTTGGATTTTCTTCTGGCTTTTGTGGAATGATGAGAAGGAGTGACGAATCTCACTTGGATTTCACTCCTTTTGAATCTCTCTTCTTTGAGCTAAAAGATTTTTCAAAATGCTCTGTTTTTCCCTCTTTTCAAATGATATTCTTTTCTCTCTTTTTGATTTTCTCTTTGTTTTGATTTGAAAAGAACTCCTCTATTTATAGAATCTGCAAAAATATATCCGTTAGAGTCAAGGAAAAATAGCCGTTATTTAAAAATCTAACCGTTGGAGCTGATGTGTCATCGTAAAAATCGCGCCCAGATTTGCGGAGTCGACTCGAGCTTTTGAGTCGGCTCGAGCTCGATTACCAAAAATAGAAATATTAGGGGTCGACTCGAAAAAAGTGTCGACTCCTGATAGTCGGGAGTCGACTCGTGAAAGACTTGGGGTCGACTCGAGAGTGCTCAGAAAAACACTCTTCTGGTGTCTGAGCGGAGTCGACTCGCACAGTCCAGGAGTCGGCTCGACAGAATCAGGGGTCGACTCGAAATTTCATGGGTCGACTCGACACAGATGCACATTTCTGTACACTGAGCGGAGTCGACTCTGAAACTCAGGAGTCGGCTCCGGAACGTATCAAAAATCAGAAATTTTTCTGATTGACATTAAAATCGTTCCAGATTCATTTTAGTTCATTGTTTTGACATGAAATCAATAGAATTAATCTTTAGAAGTGATTCATGAACTAATCCATAAGCTTTTAGAATAAAACATGAATTATAACATTTCTTTTCGAAAGTTTGAATATTGAGTTTAAAGTCACAATCAAAATTGATTAAAGTTAAACTTGAGCATTCTCATTCTCATTGATTGTTCAAAGTAAATTTGTTGCTTCATTTTCATAAACTCATTACATCCTTTAATAAACTCAATGGCTTTTAGTAATCATCAAAATCAAAAGGATTGGATCATATAATTTTTCATAATCTTTCAACACAAGCCCTACCGGGGCTTCTTAGCCTCGGCGGTCCTTCGTCTTTATTTTTTAGGAACTATTTCGCGTGCAGATTTACTGTGAATTTTTTGAATTCCTCTTAGGCTATTACTTTGGGAGAATAATCAACTACAATCATTAAAAAAAAGAAAAAAATTTACTTGCATATGAATCGGTCCTGCATCAATTTGGTATCAGAGCATAGTTAGGGCTTAATTTTAATTCACGTTATTATCAGTATATCATCTGTTAATTGAATTGTTTCTGCTGCATACACATCAAAAAATTACAAAATTTATTTTTCTATATTTGTTATAATTTAAAGTATTTTTCATTATTTTCTGATAATTTAATTCAATTTGTGAATTAATTGCATGCCTGATTACTCATAAAAAATGAAAAAATTCTTGAGATCGAATTGTTTCTGGCTACATACACATCAAAAGAATAAAAAAAATCTGAGATTTATTGCTATTTATAGATTTCTGGATTAGGGTTTATGTTTTACATGTCATTCATCTGCATTAAATTACTCTTAAAGGCTTTCATTGATGTCAAATAAGGGAGGAATTGAGACCCCTTCTTTGGCCCAAAATAATCATCCGTGCATTCCGATCCCAAGCCTCTAATCTAAAACTGAGTAGCAACTTAATTGACATTTTTCCTAGAGGGCTAGGGATACCAACAGTCGGTTTAGTGTACTGAAGGAGACTAGTACAAATTAATCTGGTGTGTGCTCTGAAATTGGTGTCTAGAAGGGAGGTCAAATGTCAAACGACTTAAGCGGAGTGTTGGGGTTATTCTAATTAGGCACCTACAATTTGCGGGACAAGCCTCCCCCCTTTCCACCTATCCCAACTGGCCAATTGAAGAGTTACTATTAGATTGGCTTGCATTAAGCCAAATCCTTTACTCTGGATGACTAGGTCTAGCATACCATAGTCTGAGTCAGTCTGAGTCTTGTATGCTTGATTGTGCTTGCATGTGCACTAGATCAGGAGCATCTTTTCATCCATTACCACCTCCATTACAGGCTGAACCCATGGCTAATCAAAGCATTGATGATCACTTAAGGATCATCACTGAACAACTAGCCCGAATGAACCAAGACATCAAGCAATCTGAGGCTAGATTAGGGTCCATGTTCGATCAAGTCTAAACTAGGTTGGGCATCCTAGAAGAAGCCCGTGAGCCCCACACTGAGTCTAATCATGAGACCCCACCTCATCCTAGGAGAGCCCAACAGCCTGACCTCTACATAAGGCCAAACCCTAGGAGACCATTTTGACCTGATCCAGTCCTAGATGTCCTCCCTAGGAGACCCAATCATGAGGCAATAGACTAATAAGAAAGAGCCCTTAGAAGTGTCAGACTTGAAGCACCTACTTTCGATGGCTCTATGGACCCTAAGGACTACCTAGATTGGGAGGAAGGGATGGACCAGTACTTTGACTGGTACGACATGTGTTAAGAGCATAAGTTTAAGTTTGTCAAGCTTAAGTTAGTATGATAGGCTAGGTTATACTGGGCCACTTTAGAGCGAAGGCAATTATTAGAGGGCAGAGACCCTCCGACGCTCAAGTTAGTTACTTGAGATCAGACAAGAACTGCTCAGCAGAAGGAAGCTGAGACAGTTAGGGTTTTTGCTAGTAGGAAGAAAGCTAGAAAACCAGAGTTTGAATCCCTACTTACAGCGCGGGCGCGTGTTTTTATACCTGTCCGAATGTCCCATCTTTCTATTCCAAAAGATTGCTATCATACCATCACTGTCCGCGCCGAAGGCATCCCGCGTTACCTACCAATATGGCTTTATAGGTGTCTAGCAATCGTGGTTGTATTTGGTGCGCACCGTTGCTTGACATGACCCAGTTGCAAGTGGTAGTGAATCGTACTCCGTAACGGGGCACAGTCATGCACAGGGACACATGCAATGCACCATACGCCATTATGAGGCATGGCCGCAAGCAGCCACAGGCGTACGGCGAGTCACGTGGGTGCGCCAGGTGGCCCGGAGTTGTCGTTTCGTTCGAAGGCTGGTTCACGTGCTGAACGTTGATGATGCATGCGCACCCCGAGACCGAAGGGGGTCTCGAGGTGGAGATATAGTGACCTCACCCCGAGACCGGAGGAGGTCTCGGGGGTGAGATGGTGCTGGTGCACCCCGAGACCGGAGGGGGGTCTCGGGGTCGAGATATGGTGACCTCACCCCGAGACCGGAGGAGGTCTCGGGGTGAGATGGTGCTGGTGCACCCCGAGACCGGAGGGGGGGGGGTCTCGGGGCCGAGATATGGTGACCTCACCCCGAGACCGGAGGAGGTCTCGGGGGTGAGATGGTGCTGGTGCACCCCGAGACCAGAGGGGGTCTCGGGGTCGAGATATGGTGACCTCACCCCGAGACCGGAGGGGTCTCGGGGGTGAGATGATGCTTGTGCACCCCGAGATCGGAGGGGGGTCTTGGGTCGAGATATGGTGATCTCACCCCGAGACCGGAGGGGGTCTTGGGGGTGAGATGATGCTGGTGCACCCCGAGACCGAAGGGGGTCTCGGAATCAAGATATGGTGACCTCACCCCGAGACCGGAGGGGGTCTCGGGGGTGAGATGATGCTTGTGCACCCCGAGACCGGTGGGGGGTCTCGGGGTCGAGATATGGTGATCTCACCCCGAGACCGGAGGGGGTCTCGGGGGTGAGATGATGCTGGTGCACCCCGAGACCGGAGGGGGGTCTCGGGGTTGAGATATGGTGACCTCACTCCGAGACCGAAAGGGGGTCTCGGGGGTGAGATGATGCTTGTGCACCCCGAGACCGGAGGGGGGTCTCGGGATCGAGATATGGTGATCTCACTCCAAGACCGGAGGGGGACTCGAGGGTGAGATGATGCTTGTGCACCCCGAGACCGGAGGGGGGTCTTGGGGTCGAGATATGGTGATCTCACCCCGAGACTGGAGGGGGTCTCGGGGGTGAGATGATGCTTGTGCACCCCGAGACCGAGAGGGTCTCGGGGTTGAGATGCGGTGACCTCTGTTAGCTGCTGTTACCTTTTATTCTAATAGTGCTGATCAGCCACATCAGATGCTCCTTCACCCCTGAGGTGAAGCGGGCCCCACTGGCAAGGCGAAAGGGGTGCTACCTCCCACGTGGCTGATCCCTGTCCACATCTCTATGCGGACGACATGGGGAATGTGAAAAGGCAGCCGCTTCCGTACACTGAGCCCGCCACGATCGACCTCGAGGCGAGGTTAACTCTTCGAAGTCCATGTGGAAAGCTGCATCATCATTACCTCTCATAGCGGCGGCGTCAGCGGAGTCCCATCATTGGCCGAAGGCGTACCGTATCACGCGCTGGGCAACCATCGAGGCGAACCAGCCTATGGTGGGGGTCCATGTGGCTGATGAGACGAGGTGGGACAATTTAAAAACCCAATAAAACTCGAATGGGGGGTTGAATCTGGCCACACCACTGCTGCCATCGTCGTCTTCCTCTGAGCCTCTGCGTTTTGGTCTCCCTTGTAACCCGAGAACCTGCGCTTAGCTTCCCTTTCCTCAGGTCAGTTCTTTGTCCATTCTAGACTCCTCCATCCCTTCTTTTACCCATGAGTTCTCCATCTTGGACCTCGGAGGACAATTCGGAGAATCGTTCTCCCTCTGAGAGGCACTGCGCCTCTCCTGTACCTTCCCCCTCTCCTCCACTTGAGTGGTCCACTGATTCAGAGGACCGCGTCCCCCTGGCCCAGCGACGGGTCACTGGTGGAGCCCCATCGAGGAACCGCCGGTCAGAGGCCGGCACCTCCTTGAGGGTGGAGGGGTCCCCGGAGGGGACCGCCTCCACGGTAACAGGTCTGGATTTGGCAAAAATTCGGGTCCGTTACCAGATTCCTAGGGACGTTGAGCTTTTCCTGCCGACTCCCAATGATAGAGTCATCTCCTTCCGACCCGGCCAGGTGGCCCTTTATGAGATTTGCCTAAAGGCGGGTCTCTGTCCACCCTTTCCTTCCATTTTCATCAACCTTCTTGACTACTACTCCTTGACTCCTTCCCAACTGGCCCCAAATTCCTACCGGGTCATTAGCGCCTTTGTTATTCTTTGTCATCGTCTTGGAATCACCCCCCGAATCTCTCTTTTCCGGTCTTTTTATATCCTCTGGTCCCAGAAGGGTTGGTGGCTGTTCCAGCCCCGACCCAATCGGGTCCTTAAGATTTTTCTTCCTTCTTCAATCAAGGGATGGAAATCCCGGTTCTTTTTTGCTGGCCTAGACCAAGTCAGGCCCCGGTGGGGAGACCCCGACCTTAGAGGCAACGCGAACTCCACCATCCACCCTAGAGATCAGGAAGTGTTGGGTCAATTGTTAGCTGCCGAGATCCCTCGGTATACCCTGCTCCTGACGGAAGATAACCTCCAGTCGGCGGGTCTTATCTCCCACTGGGGTAAGCAATTTCCACACTTAGCCAAAATTTAGCCTGCTTCTCTTCTTTTTCTTCTTTTTTTTTAACCTTGACCGATATCATGCAGCCATGAAGATATCGACACAGAAACTCCTGAAGGCCGTCTCCAAGAAGAGGGCCCGGGAGGGGCCGAGTGAAGACTAGCAAGCTCCAGCTCCAAAACGCCCGACAGCTCGGGTTCCCTGACCACTGGCACCACAAGACCCCCCGGATGCTCCAGAAATCGATCTCACAGCTGACACCCCACCAGAGATGGCGGCAACCGTGGGGGTCCCAATAGAGGAGCTAGCTGTAGAGGAGCCGGTAGTGGCGAAGGAGCCCACAGTGGTTGAAGAGCTTCCTGCCCCTGGCGAACCGACTCCATCCGAGGCGGTCAGGGACTGGGGCGAGGGGCCATCAGGGATAGCAAGCCCACCCCTCGAGAGGATGCCTACGATCAGCCCACGCGCCGTGCCGGAGGATGCTGAGGCGGCCGAACGGAGCAGGGCCAAACCAGGGTTTCCCCGGGACTCCATCTTGAATGACGATCGCTGGGCTGAACGGGTCCTTTCTCCAGTTTTCATGCCTGAGGTCCTGGAAGAGCTCAGCCACTTGAAGGCAAGTACATTCTTTCGGGAATCCTATGCGGCCCTTGTCAGGGTAAGCGGTCTTTCCACCCTTTGCCTTTATATTTCCCTCTTTTTTTTTTTGCTAACCTAGAACTTTCATGCAGCTTGCGCATTCCCTAAGGGCCACGAGGGAGGCGATCCATTGTGGGAAGGCCCTTCTGCGCGAGGCACAGAAGGAGGCCAAAGATGCCCAGCACCGCGCGGAGGCGGCCGAGGAGGCGCTGGAGTCGACTAGAAGCGCCTAGGCCAGTGAAACAAGGGCCGCCGAGAGCCGAGCAGAGGCTGATGCCAACCATCTGCGGGCAGTGCTTCACCAAATGACGGAGGCTGAAAACACCGTGATGACCAGAGACCTGCACATCTCTGAGCTGACCTTAGCCATCCAAGAGATCGAGGGTCGGGCGGTCGCAGCTGAGGAGAGAGTAGGGCCTGCAGAGGAAAAGGCAGCGGCAGCGGAGGAAAAAGCAAGGGCCGCTGAGGAGGAGGCACGGGCAGCGAAGGAAAAAGCAAACCAAGCCGGGGAGGAGGTGAGCCGTGCCCAAGGGGCCGAGAGGGCTGCAGCGACAGCCCTCGCTGCGGAGGAAAGAGCTCGGGCTGCTGAGGTGGAAGCTGCCATCGTGGCCAGGACCGCCAAAATTATAGAAGAGTACAAAGCGTCTGAGCGCTTTGCAGATGATTTGGCAGAAGCCTCGACGGTGGTGTTCCTTCAAGGGTTCCAGCACGGGAAGGAGAAAATTGCCATGGACTTGAACATTCCCCAAGCCCTGAAAGTCGAACTAGATCACTTCTCAGATTCGGCCCCCTCCGACGATGAGCCCGTGCCAGCTGAACCGTGAGCTTCTTTGTATTTTTGTTTTTGCAAGTCCGACGACGTCGGCATTTTGTAATCCCTTCAAATTAATGAAATACCTTTTTCCTCCAAGATAAATTGTCTATTTGCGACTCTTATCTCAAATTCGTTGGTTGACAATGCGCGGCCCCTTGGTCCCATTAGTGCCAGGGGATAACTCTCAACTCACGTGAGCTATTCCATCTTAGCCATCTAGGACCGAAACTCAGGGCCAGAAAGGATAGGTTTCTTAGGGTTGAAGCGCCGGTCGTTAGAGGTTGAGATTGGCAGGTTCCTCAGGACTGACGGCGCACCGCTCTGCCAGGGGTATGTCGGGCCTTGCACCAGGTAGGCAAATGGCTTCAGGTGCCGACGGGGGTTGGACTTTATGCCTGGCTAGTCCAGGACTTTAAGTGTCATCGGTTGTCGGGCTTTATGTGCCGTCAGGTGTCGGGCTTTCGGTGTCGTTGGGTGTCGGGCTTTAGGTGCCGACGGGTGTCGGGCCTTATGTGCCATTGGGTGTCGAGCTTTAGGTGTCGTCGGGTGTCGGGCTTTATGCCTGGCTGGCCCAGGGCTTTGGGTGCCGACAGGTATCGGGCTTTATGCCTGGCTGGCCTAGGGCTTTAGGTGCCGACAGGTGTCGGGCTTTATGCCTGGCTAGCCTAGGGCTTTAGGTGCCGACGGGTGCCGGGCTTTATGCCTGGCTGGCCCAGGGCTTTAGGTGCCGACGGGTGTCGGACTTTATGCCTGGCTGGCCCAGGGCTTTAGGTGCCGTCGGGTGTCGGGCTTTAGGTGTCGACGGGTGTCGGGCTTTATGCCTTGCTAGCCCAGGGCTTTAGGTGCCGGCGGGTGTTGGGCTTTATGCCTGGCTGGCCCAGGGCTTTAGGTGCCGACGAGTGTCGGGCTTTATGCCTGGCTAGCCCAGGGCTTTAGCTGCCGACGGGTGTCTGGCTTTATGCCTGGCTGGCCTAGGGCTTTAGGTGCCGACGGGTGTCAGGCTTTATGCCTGGCTGGCCCAAGGCTTTAGGTGCCGACGGGTGTCGGGCTTTATGCCTGGCTGGCCCAGGGCTTTAGATGCCGATGGGTGTCGGGCTTTATGCCTGGCTGGCCCAGGGATTTAGGTGCCGATAGGTGTCGGGCTTTACGCCTGGCTAGCCCAGGGCTTTAGGTGCCATCGGGTGTTGGGCTTTAGGTGCCGATGGGTGTCGAGCTTTAGGTGCCGTCGGGTGTCGAGCTTTATGCCTGGCTGGCCCAGGGCTTTAAGTGCCGATGGGTGTTGGGCTTTATGCCTGGCTGGCCTAGGGCTTTAGGTGCCGACGGGTGTCGGGCTTTATGCCTGGCTGGCCCAGGGCTTTAGGTGCCGATGGGTGTCGGGCTTTATGCTTGGCTGGCCCAGGGCTTTGGGTGCCGACGGGTGTCGGGCTTTATGCCTGGCTAGCCCAGGTTCCAGGGCTTTAGGTGCCAACGGATGTCGGGCTTTATGCCTGGCTGGCCCAGGGGTTTAGGTGCCGACGGGTGTCGGGCTTTATGCCTGGCTGGCCCAAGGCTTTAGGTGCCGATGGGTGTCGGGCTTTATGCCTGGCTGGCCCAGGGCTTTAGGTGCCGACGGGTGTCGGGCTTTATGCCTGGCTAGCCCAGGGCTTTAGGTGCCGACGGGTGTCGGGCTTTATGCCTGGCTGGCCCAGGGCTTTAGGTGCCGACGGGTGCCGGGCTTTATGCCTGGCTGGCCTAGGGCTTTAGGTGCCGATGGGTGTCAAGCTTTATGCCTGGCTGGCCTAGGGCTTTAGGTGCCGACGAGTGTCGGGCTTTATGCCTGGCTGGCCCAGGGCTTTAGGTGTCGTCGGGTGTCGGGCTTTATGCCTGGCTGGCCCAGGGCTTTAGGTGCCGACGGGTGTCGGGCTTTATTCCTGGCTGGCCCAGGGCTTTAGGTACCGACGGGTGTCAGGCTTTATACCTGGCTGGCCTAGGGCTTTGGGTGTCGTCGGGTGTCGGGCTTTATGCCTGGCTGGCCCAGGGCTTTGGGTGCCGATGGGTGTCGGGCTTTATGCCTGGCTAGCCCAGGGCTTTAGGTGCCGACAGGTGCCGGGCTTTATGCCTGGCTAGCCCAGTGCTTTAGGTGCTGACGGGTGTCGGGCTTTATGCCTGGCTAGCCCAGGGCTTTAGGTGCCATCGGGTGTCGGGCTTTAGGTGCCGACTGGTGTCGGGCTTTAGGTGCCATCGGGCTTTAGGTGCCGTCGGGTGTCGGGCTTTATGCCTGGCTGGCCCAGGGCTTTAGGTGCCGACGGGTGTCGAGCTTTATGCCTGGCTGGCCCAGGGCTTTGGGTGCCGACGGGTGTCGGGCTTTATGCCTGGCTGGCCCAGGGCTTTAGGTGCCGACGGATGTCGGGCTTTATGCCTGGCTAGCCCAAGGCTTTAGGTGCCGATGGGTGTCGGGCTTTATGCCTAGCTGGCCCAGGGCTTTAGGTGCCAACGGGTATCAGGCTTTATGCCTAGCTAGCCCAGGGCTTTAGGTGCCATAGGGTGTCGGGCTTTATGCATGGCTGGCCCAGGGCTTTAGGTGCCGACGGGTGTTGGGCTTTATGCATAGCTGGCTCAGGGCTTTAGGTGCCAACGGGTGTCGGGCTTTATGCCTGGCTGGCCCAGGGCTTTAGGCAAAAAGAACTCAGGAGCTAAAATTAAAATTTGTTAATATAGAATGAGGGGCGAAAGCCCAAAAAGAATACAGGCACGGTATTTAATGTGAGAGGAGAAATGCGTTACTGATAATACCAACGAAGGTTGTCTGCATTTCATATCCTAGGAAGCGGATTCCCATCAAGCTCTTCAATCTTGTAAGCTCCGTGACGAAGTGTCTCAGCGATCCGATAGGGTTCTTCCCAATTTGGGGCTAGCTTGCCTCCCTCCGCCAGCTTTGAGACTTCAGCCCGTCGAAGGATCAGGTCCCCCGGTAGGAAAGTCCTGGGACGCACACGGGCGTTGTAATATTTGGCGGCCCGTTGCCGATAGACCGCCATCCGAAGTCACGCTCGGTCTCGCATTTCCTCCACCAGGTCGAGGTTGGCTCGTAGCTGGTCTGAGTTGCTTTCCTCGTTGTATGACTCTACCCGAGGGCTCGGTGAGCCAACCTCTACTGGGATGATGGCTTCGGATCCAAAGACTAAGCTGAATGGGGTCTCGCCGGTGGGGGCTCGTGGCGTTGTGTGGTAGGCCCACAGCACGTTGGGGAGCTCCTTCACCCATCGTCCCTTACAGTCATCCAGTCGAGTTCTCAACCCTTGGAGAATGATTCAATTAGTTACCTCAGCCGCCCCGTTGGTCTGAGGGTGCTCTTGCTCCACCGGTAATGCTTCATCCGCAACTTCAATGCTTGGGGCCTAGAGGTGCTCCACATATGTTCTTCCCAGCGTCCCGTCGTCGAAGTGGCTAAACGGGATAATGCGTCGGCTCTGGCATTCTCCGCTTGGGGAATGTAGCTGACACAGAAGTAAGAGAACTGAGAGGCTTAGGATTGTACCTTGCTCAGATAGCGGGATATAGTTGGGTCCCTAGCTTTGTACTCCCCAGTGATCTGCCTAGAAACAAGCTGAGAGTCCATGAAGGCCCTCAAACTCCCTGCACCTAACTCCTCAGCCAACCTCATTCCCGCTAACAGGGCTTCATACTCCGCCTGGTTGTTAGTTGCCGGGAACTGGAATCTAAGAGCATACTCCACCACATCCCCCTCAGGGCTCGCAAGAATGAGTCCAGCTCCGCTTCCTTGAGAATTTGCTGCTCCATCCACATGCAAAATTCAGTCCTCTTTTTTCTGCCTCCTCGGTCGAGGGAGGGTCCACACACTCCTCCAAGCATATCTCCTCCACACCCTTCTCGGTCCAGGAACACTCAACCAAGAAATCAGCTATCACCTGAGACTTCATGGCCGACCTTGGTCGGATGGATAGGTCAAATTCACTTAGTTTAATGGCCCATTTGGCTAGCCGACCAAAGGTGTCAGGGCGAGACAAGATGGTTCGAAGAGGTTGGTCCGTGAGCACCACGATGGGATGAGCTTGAAAGTAGGGTCGGAAGCGTTGGGCAGAGACCATCAGGACAAAAATGATCTTCTCGGTTCTAGAGTATCTGGTCTCGGCATCATGAAGCACCTTGCTGGTGTAATAGATCGGCCTTTGGACTCCATCAAAATCCATGCGCATGAGCACAGAGCTGACAGCTTTGGGGGAGGCTGCGAGATATAGGAAGAGCTCCTCTCCACTCTTTGGCTTGGACAACAGCGGGGGAGTGGACAAAAATTGCTTCAACTCCTCAAAGGCATCCTGACATTTCTTTGTCCACTCAAAGCCATTGACCTTGCGCAGCGCCTTAAAGAAGGGCAGGCACCTTTCTGCCGATCTTGACATGAAGTGACTTAAAGCCGCCACCCTCCCAGTTAGGCGTTGCCCCTCCTTGTTAGCTGGGGGCCTCATATCCAAGATAGCCCTGATCTTGTCATGGTTGGGTTCAATCCCTCGCTGGGTTACCATAAAGCCCAGAAACTTGCCTGTCGCCACTCCAAAGGCGCACTTATGGGGGTTAAGCCTCATCCGATACCGGCATAGGTTGTTGAAGGTCTCCTCGAGGTCGGCGATATGGTCAGCAGCACTGGTGCTCTTGGTTAGCATATCATCCACGTACACCTCCATGTTATGCCCTATCTGGTCCTCAAAGACCTTATTCATCAACCTTTGATAGGTGGCTCCGGCATTCTTCAGCCCAAACAGCATCACCTTGTAGTAGTAAATCCCTTTTTCTGTAATAAAAGAGGTGGCTTCTTCATCTGCCGGGTTCATCCTGATCTGATTGTACCCCGAGAATGCATCCATGAAACTAAGGGTTTCATGCCCGGACGTGGCGTCCACTAGCTGGTCGATCCGAGGTAACGGGAAGATGTCTTTGGGGCATGCCTTGTTGAGGTCGGTAAAGTTCACGCACATCCTCCAGCTCCCACTGGCCTTGCGAACCATCACGACATTCGCCAGCTAGTCTGGGTAGTGCACCTCGCGGATGTGACCGGCCGCCAGTAGCTTCCGCACCTCCTCATCCACGGCCTTCTGTCGATCGAGGGCGAAACTCCTTTTCTTCTGCCGGACAGGTCGCACTCTGCCCGAATGTTAAGTTGATGGGTAATCACCTCTTCTAGAATCCCTGGCATCTCGGATGCCGACCAGGCGAAGATATCCGCATTAGCTCGCAGAAAGGTGAGGATTCGGTCACGAGCCTCCTCGGGAGTAGGGCTCCAATCCGGACTGTTCTCGTTGGGTCCTTCCCGAGGGGGAAAGTAAGCAGTCGCTCGGCCGGCTCTCCTCTTCTCTCCAGGTCTAGAGGATCCAGCGTCTCAGGTGCCGGCGCGGGTGCCGCCCCTACGGACTAGGGGCCATATGGTAGCAAAGTAAAGGTGGATTCTGCTCTCCCCGCATCTCCCCAACTCCTTCGCTGGTAGGAAACCTCACGAGGAGCCTCTTAGTGGATATGACAACATCCAAAAGATTGAGCCCGGGCCTCCCGAAGATCGCGTTGTAAGCAAGGGCACACGAACCACCAAGAACTTCATGAAAATCGTACTTTGACATAGGGTTGTGCCAGCCGTCACAGGGAGAGTGACCTCCCCCTCGACTTTCACAGAATCTCTAGTAAACCCCATCAGGGGTGTGGCGATGGGCCGGAGTAGATCGGGCGACAGGTTCATGCGAACAAAAGCATCATAGTTCAAAACATCCACAGAGCTTCTGTTGGTCCAGATAGCAACCCAAGAGGGGGGGGGGGTAAATTAAGTTTTTCAAAAATTAAAATCCTTTTAAAAATAATCCCCCAGCGGAAGTGAAAACTTAGATGTATACGAATTAAAACAGAGTATGCAAGAATAGAGAGTAAGAGACAAGGAAACAATCACGGCAAACACAAGAAGTTTTATAGTGGTTTGGTGTACCTACACCTACATCCACTCCCAAGTACCTCTTGGGTCCACACTATAATCTATCTGATTACAGCAGAGTTGTTTTGCAAGCTCACAACTCAAACTTGTTGTTTTCTGGGTGCACAACGAACCCAGCTGGTTTTTAAGGCTCACCAGCATATAACCTTACAACACAAGCAAACTGCTTGCTCAAGACTAACAGCCTCAATGGAATCAATCCTCCGATTGACCCAGCAAACAATAATGTTTTTACAAGTTTAAAAGCTCCTCCAATGAGCAAATATACAATAATAGAACAATACTAAAGAGATAAGAATCAAAGCTTGATTTGCAGATCTTGATGGCTTGCTTCTTCTCTTCTCTTGAGTGGATCTTCCTTTAGAATGCTCTTGAAGCTCCGAAGATTAGAAAGCTAGGGCTTGCTTCTTCTTTTGAGATTTCTTCAAAATAGAACAAGGAATGCTAGAAATCTCTCTGTTTTCTTTTGGGGAATCAGTATAATCTTTCCTTTCGAATCTTCCCTCTTTTCTCTTTTGATTTTCTGATGGATTTCACTCTTGTTTTTCTGATTTTTCTCTCTTATTTTCTTGTTTTTCCTCTTCTTTTTTGAATACAATAAAACCTCTTCTTATAGATTCTTCTTAATCCATAAATAGCCAAAAACTATCCGTTAGAAACAAGTGTAAGAAGGATTAGAACCAAATATAGTAATAGCTGTTGGGATTAAAAGATAAAGATAAAGTTTAGAGACGTTTTGACAGTTCTGGAGTCGTTTCTGACAAACTGGAGTCGACTCTAACTTTTCTAGGAGTCGGCTCTAAATCGAAAATCCCCAATCCGCTCGATCTGGAGTCATCTCTGACTTTTTTGGGGTCGACACGAAAATCTTCTGGAGTCGACTCTAACAGTCCAGGAGTCGACTCTAAGTCGTGACCAGAAAAACCATCGTTCTATCTTTTCTGTTGGAGTCGGCTCTAACAGTCCAGGTGTCGACTCTAAGTCTGTGCCGATTTTCGGAGTCGACTCTGCGATTCCATGTGTCGACTCTAATGTCTGCAATCTTACCTTGACATTAGATTCGAACTAGAATTTGATTTGTCTAGTGATTTTGATTAATGAATCAAATCATAAACTGAAAAACTTAATCAAAATCATTAGTAACTTCAAATGTTATACTCAAATAGTTTTGTTAATCATCAAAATCAACAATTGGGTCAACAATCTCCCCTTTTTGATGATGACAAAAACTTTGAGTATATGCATTAAAAATTCATTTGAACTAAGAATTATAGACATTGTTAAAGCTTTAAAACTTCCTAACAGAGAATTTGATGCCAAGTTTCAAAATGAACTTTAAAACATACTTGAGTTTTATTATAAACAGCAATCAAGATGATTTAACTTTTTCATAGAAAATCATTAAGCTCCCCCTGCATTAAATAACTCCCCCTATGCAAGGTATATGTAAATAAACTGAAATATGATCAATTGATTAGAATTTAGAGATTTCTCTCCCCTTTTTGAGATATGCCAATTGATTAAAATATATTGAAATCTTACAAATCTTATATTCTTTCATTCTCTTTTATTCTTTCATGCTCTCTTCTTTATGCATGCATATACAATTTTCTCTCCATGCATATACAATTTTCTCTCCCCCTTTTTTGTTATCAGCAATAAGGTGAGTTTAAAAATAATAATGTAGGTTATCAGAGCGAGGTTGTTGGTTCATTCAATCGTAGAGATAGTAATCTTCATCCATGGTAATTGCTCGACATAGACAAATTTGCAATAAAAAGATAATTGTATTTCATTTCAAGATGCATTACATGTGTCTATCAAAATACATTCTCGGTACTATATCAATCAGAAATCCTAGATACATGCTAACAAAGTATAGTAAACTAGAAATCCTAAGATTCAAAATATGAAGAGCTAAACTTAGGTTTCTAAAAGATTGGGGTAGGATAGGCTTAGATAGGGTATCACTGTAGGAAATAGAAGGTCAATCAAACATGCTTATATACAATTTTCTTCAGATGGCCTATCATTTCCATAATCTCATCTTTTTGTGATTTCTTAAAGCCTTCAAGACAACTCTCAACTTGAGCACAGCAAGGTCTAAATCTTTCTTCAATTGTCCAGTAGCATCTAGATAAGCTCTAGATCCGTCTGCAATCCCTTCCAGCCTTTCAAAAATCTTTTGAAGCTCAGTGCCAAGGGACTCTGCAGAGCGCTAATGAAAATAAAATCAAGTCGAGTCTGGAATTGATCTCCTCCTTAAATTGTCTGATGTCATCTCTCAACTGACAAATATCATTGCTCCTCTGACTGTCATACTCAGCTAGTAATGCTCTGAGCTGACCAATCTGCTCATCAAAAATCTCCCAGATACAAAAGCTGTCTGAGGTGGAGGTGAAGAATATGTACTCGGTCCAGCCTCAGAAGGTCCAGCAGTAGATGGTCCCGCAATAGATGGGTCAGGGACTGATGGTCCCGCAACTGATGGTCCAGGGATGTCCTCTACTCTGGCTTCCTCAACTCTGGCCTCTCGTCCTCCTTTTATCCAATTACCATTTACCTTTCTGAAGCCCATACGGTGAATGGTAGAGACACTGTAGTAGTCTGTATGCCTTAATTTCCTCAGTGGCTCATTGTCCATGATTAACACACCTTGGCTTCTGAATACCAAAGTCAGAATCATACCATATGGCAATGTAGATCTTTTCTTGGTTGCTGCCTCTGCCATATAGCCTATCATCATCCCAGCTAAGTTTACTGGCTGCCCGGTGATAATGCAATCCATCAACAAGATGTCTCGCTCTGAGACATACTCAAATCTGCCTATCTTTGGAAACAATATCCTCCGCAGATGTTGTGAAGAAGCCTGAGTTCCAAATTCAGTTGATTTGCCAAAATCTCCTCAAACTCAGATACTTCTCTCCCCAACATCCTAGATAGGGCACCACCACGATCATCATGCTGATATTCATTTATTCCAATAGTGGGCATCTCTAACAAATTTCCAAGAAATTCAACAGTGATTACAACTCTTGTTCCTCTAACAAAACTTACTAAACCTCCCTCTCCTCTACTCAAATCATTGTAGAACTCTCTTACAAGGGCAGGGTAGGTAGGAACATCCAAAGAACAAACTTTCTCCCATCCCATTTCCTTCAATTGATGGCCAATAGTAAAACCCTCCGAAGCAAAGAAATCAAAATCAACTTTTCTTCCGGTAGTGATGGCCTTACCCGCTAATTGGTCGACACGTGGAGAAGATGGAGAAGGTGGAGAAGCTTCTTGAGTGGCAGATGATGAAGATGACGCGCTTGCCTCCGAATCGTCCTTTTTCTCGTGGGAACGCCGAACCTCCAACAATCGCACGCCTTTTAGGAGCCATGGGATTCGATTGGAATGAGTAATCAAGGGATTTGAAGAGTTTAGAGGGGTTGGAATAGGTTTGGAACGGCTCTAGAGAGGATTGGAGACGATAGGGTTCGTTTAGGTGTCGACTCCGCCTTTTATTTTTGACCTAGGTTCACTTAGAGTCGACTCCCGCAAAGCGAGGTGTCGGCTCCGAACCAGAAAATCTGTCAGCGCCCGAATTAGAGTCGGCTCTGCAGAAGCCGGAGTCGGCTCTAATTGCCCAGACAGAACATCAAAATAAAGGTGTCGACTCCACAAACTGAAGGTGTCGACTCCACAATAGTTTCAGTGAAAAATTTGAATTTCAAGGATCTGAAACTGATCAAATTAATCATCAAACTCTAGATAAGTGTTCCTTAATCAATTGGGGAAACAATGAATCAAATTTCTAGATAAATTTCCTTATTGGACATAGAGGATTTTCAAGAAATTGATGAAGTCTAGATAGTTGTTGTCCTTAAGAGTTTCAGAAAATCATTCTAAAGGATCACAAACTCCTAATTCTCCTCTAAGATAACAAAATCTTTCTTCACTTAATGGTTTGGTAAAAATATCAGCTAATTGATCATTAGTATTCACATATTCAAGACAAATCATTAGTTACATGTTCTCTAATAAAGTGATGTCTAATTTCTATGTGTTTAGTTCTTGAATGTTGAATTGGATTTTTAGTTAGATTGATGGCACTAGTATTATCACATCTAATAGGAATTTTATCAAGTGTGATACCATAATCTTCAAGTTGTCGCTTAATCCAAAGGATTTGAGCACAGCAACTTCCAGCTGCAACATACTCTGCCTCAGCAGTGGATAATGCAACCGAATTTTGCTTCTTGCTAAACCAAGAGATTAAGTTACTTCCTAAAAGTTGGCATGCACCACTTGTACTCTTCCTATCTAATTTACAACCAGCATAATCAGAATCAGAATAAGCAATCAATTTCAAAGTTGAGTCTCTAGAATACCATAATCCTACATTTTTAGTTCCATTTAAGTATCTAAAGATTCTTTTAACAGCAAATAAATGTGATTCTTTAGGATTAGATTGATATCTTGCACATACAAACAGAAAACATAATATCTGGCCTACTTGCAGTTAAGTAAAGAAGTGATCCGATCATACCTCGGTAATGCTTCTGATCTACTTTCTTACCTTCTTCATCCTTGTCCAGCTTGCATGAGGGACTCATTGGCGTACCAAGAGGTTTAGCAGATTCCATACCAAACTTCTTGAGTATTTCCTTTGTGTACTTTGTTTGGTTGATGAAAATCCCCGCTTTCTCTTGTTTGATTTGAAGTCCAAGGAAGAAGTTGAGTTCTCCCATCATGCTCATCTCGAATTCTCCCTGCATTAACTTAGCAAATTCTTGACAAAGGAGATTGTTAGTAGCACCAAATACAATGTCATCAACATAAATTTGAACAATTAAAAAATCCTTTTTTTTCTTTTTAAAAATAAAGTTTTATCAACATTTCCTCTAGAAAAATTATTTTCAATTAAGAATTTACTTAATCTATCATACCAAGCTCTAGGTGCTTGCTTTAAACCATAAAGTGCTTTGTGTAGTTTGAAGACGTGGTTTGGAAATTCATGATCTTCAAAACCAGGAGGTTGTTCAACATAAACTTCCTCATTTATAAAACCATTTAAAAATGCACTTTTAACATCCATTTGAAATAAGTTGAAATTCATATGACATGCAAATGCAAGCAGTAGTCTAATGGCTTCTAATCTAGCAACAGGTGCAAAGGTTTCATCAAAATCTATACCTTCTTCTGATTATATCCCTTTGCAACTAATCTAGCCTTATTTCTAATCACCAAGCCATTTTCATCCAATTTATTTCTAAAAACCCATTTAGATCCTATTATAGGGTGGGATTTTTTAGGTCTATCTACTAGGTGTCCAACTAGATGATCAGTGTGAATTGAGTTTAACTCTTGTGTTGAAGACTGAACATGAATCTAACTGATCTTTCTCATGGCTTCCTCTATAGTTTTAGGGATATATTTGTAGATACAAATGCAAGAATGAAAATTATCTAGATATGATGAATGATGATCTAGTCCTTACACCTTGAGATGGATCACCTATGATTAGGTCCTTAGGATGATCCATAAGCCTCTCCAATCTAACTAGGTATATGATACTTTATCATTGATGATCTAGAGAGATATCAATACCATCCATCATATCTCCAATAGGTGAGTCATCCATCCTTAGCTTCAGGTTCTTGATCTGAAGATACATTTAATTTTTCAATACCTCTTTCAATCAAAGATGTATCTTCCTCATCATCAATTTTACCTGAACTTGATGCTAAAGACTCATCAAACACTATATGAATGGATTCTTCTACAACTAAGCTTCTTTTATTAAATACTCTATATGCCTTGCTAGATGTAGAATATCCTAGAAAAATACCTTCATCAGACTTTGCATCAAACTTCCCAAGATTATCCTTACCATTGTTATGAATAAAACATTTACAACCAAATGCATGAAAATAACCTAAATTTGGTTTCCTATTATGCCATAGTTCATAGGGAGTCTTTCTTAAGGATAGGTCTAATCAGGGCTCTATTTAGGATGTAACATGCTGTGTTTATAGCTTCCGCCCAAAAATATTTTGGAAGTTGGCTTTCACATAGCATGGTACGGGCCATGTCTTCTAAAGTCCTATTCTTTCTTTCTACAACTCCATTTTGTTGTGGTGTTCTAGGTGCTGAAAAATTATGATGTATGCCTTTTTCAAAACAGAATTTTTCAAATAAGTGATTTTCAAATTCAGTTCCATGATCACTTCTAATAGACACTATGGTAGTGTTTTTCTCATTTGTGACTTTCTTAACAAATTTCAGAATATTGAGAAAGTCTCATCTTTGTGAGCCAAAAATATTACCCAAGTGAATCTAGAGTAATCATCTACTATCACTAGACCATATTTCTTTCCTCCTAGACTTGTGGTTCTAGTAGGTCCAAAAAGGTCCATGTGTAGTAGCTCTAGTGGCCTAGTAGTTGAAACAACATTCTTAGATTTGAAAGAAGTTCTTGTTTGTTTTCCAAATTGACATGCATCACATATTCGATTATTTTCAAAATTTAAACTAGGAATACCTTTAACTAAATCCATTTTCAATAGTTTAGAAATTAGGTGTGTGCTTGCATGACCTAATCTACGATGCCATAGCCAACCAATCTCATTCATCTTAGCATTATTAGCAACTAAGCAATGATTACTTGGAGATAAATTACTCAAATCAATTAAGTACACATTGCCATAACGTTTACCAACAAGAATAATGCTGTTATCAATGGGATTAGTAACAGTGCAAACAGAAGCTTCAAAGGAAACTTTGAAACCTTTATCACACAGTTGGCTAATACTTATCAAATTATGTTTAAGTCCATCAACATATAAAACATTATCAATATGAGTAGATGGAGTAATTTGAATCTTACCAATACCCATGATATGGCCTTGACCATTATCACCAAAAGTAACTACTCCACCTCTTTTTGATTCAAGGGTGATGAATTGATCTTTGTCACCCGTCATGTGTCTTGAGCAACCACTATCCAGGTACCATTTCTTTTCAGTCTGATGGCTGCAAGACACTCCTGCAAAATATTCATATCTTAATTTAGGTACCCAAGCCTTCTTGGGTCCTTCATGGTTAGATGCAATAAATATTGTTCCTTTGGGAACCCAAATCATCTTTCTTTTATCATGTGGAGTTTTACACATATAAGATTTATGTCCTTTGTTTCCACATTTAAAACAAGTAATATTTGATGATTTTTCAGCATGTACAAAAATATTTTTCAAGATTTTTGCTTTTTAAGTGGATTATATCCTAATCCAGCTTTATCAAAAACAGCCTTTTGATTATCCAAAATCATATTAAGTTTGATAGAGCTTAAAGTAAATTTATCAACTATAGGCTTAAGTCTATCAACTTCATTTTTCAAACTTTCATTTTCTTTTATCAAAAGTTCTTTTTCTACAACATGCTTTTCATTTTCTAAAGATAGATTTTTGCATTTGATTTTTCAAATCTTTGTTCTTTGAACTTAATTTTGCAAAATCATCCATTAATTCATAAAAAGCACTATGTAATTCATCGAAAGTAAAATCATCAAGAAAACTTGGACTTACCTCATCATTGTCCGCCATGAAGCATAGATTGGCCATTTCACTCTTTTCTTCTCTTCGGAACTTGAGCTTTCCGAATCACTCCATGTGGCCATCATTGCCTTCTTTTTGAATCTTCCGGGTGCCTTTCTTTAGTTGTGGGCATTCAGATTTAAAGTGACCCGGCTTCTTGCATTCAAAAAATAACTTCTTTTTCTTTGCCCTTGTCCTCATCTTTTCTTGCAAAGGGCTTTTTCTTTTCAAACTTCTTCTTCTTCATGAATCTTTTAAATTTTCTTGTGATGAGTGCCATGTCCTCATCATCACTTTCATCTTCAGATTCATGAGGCTCTTCCATATATTCAGAAATCTTAAGAGCCATAGTCCTCTTCTTCTTTGACTCATCATCATCAACATGTTGCTTAACTTGAAGCTCATGAGTCATTAAGGATCCCAATAATTCTTCTAGGGGTAGGGTACTTAGATCCTTTGCCTCTTGTATTGCAGTCACTTTAGCTTCCCAAGTCCTAGGCAAGGAACGCAAAACCTTTCTCACAAGATCAGAAAGATTTACCAAGACTTTTTAAACCATTAACTATATCAGTAAATCTTGTAAACATATCAGAAATAGATTCACATGCATCCATTTTAAACAATTCATATTTATGAACTAGCATGTTAATCTTGGATTCCTTGACTTGATTTGTTCCCTCATGGGTAACCTCAAGTCTATCCCAGATTTCTTAGCAGAAATGCAAATAGATATGCGATTGAATTCATTTGCATCTAATGAGCAGTACAAAACATTCATTGCCTTGGCATTGAGTTGTGCCAATTTTTTATCATGTTCATCCCATTCCGTTTCCGGTTTAGGAATCTCCATGCCATTAACTCTAGCAGTGGGTGTGTGTGGTCCATTGACTATAATACTCCATAGATCATAGTCAAGTGCTTGAATGAAAATTTTCATTCTAGCCTTCCAATAACCATAGTTTAAACCATTAAATAAGGTGGTCTATTAGTAGATTGGCCTTCGGAAAAAGATGAACCAGCTTGAGTTGCCATGTGGATCTTTGACTCTTGATCGTTAGATCAAATCAAATGAGCACTAGCTCTGATACCAATTGTTGGTCCAGATAGCAACCCAAGAGGGGGGGTGAATTGGGTTTTTCAAAAATTAAACTCTTTTGAAAAATAACCCCCAGCGGAAGTAAAACTTAGATGTATACGAATTATAATAGAGTATGCAAAATAGAGAGTAAGAGACAAGAAACAATCACGGCAAACACAAGAAGTTTTATAGTGGTTCGGTGTACCTACACCTACATCCACTCCCAAGTACCTCTTGGGTCCACACTATAATCATCTGATTACAGCAGAGTTGTTTTGCAAGCTCACAACTCAAACTTGTTGTTTTCCGGGTGCACAACGAACCCAGCTGGTTTTCAAGGCTCACCAGCACACAACCTTACAACACAAGCAAATGCTTGCACAAGGCTAACAGCCTCAATGGAATCAATCCTCCGATTGACCCAGCAAACAATATGTTTTTACAAGTTTAAAAGCTCCTCCAATGAGCAAATATACAATAATAGAACAATACTAAAGAGATAAGAATCAAAGCCTGATTTGCAGATCTTGATGGCTTGCTTCTTCTCTTCTCTTGAGTGGATCTTCCTTTAGAATGCTCTTGAAGCTCCGAAGATTAGAAAGCTAGGGCTTGCTTCTTCTTTTGGGATTTCTTCAAAATAGAACAAGGAATGCTAGAAATCTCTCTCTTTTCTTTTGGGGAATCAGTATAATCTTTCCTTTCGAATCTTCCCTCTTTTCTCTTTTGATTTTCTGATGGATTTCACTCTTATTTTTCTGATTTTTATCTCTTGTTTTCTTGTTTTTCCTCTTCTTTTTCGGATACAATAAAACCTCTTCTTATATATCTTCTTAATCCATAAATAGCCAAAAACTATCCATTAGAAACAAGTGTAAGAAGGATTAGAACCAAATATAGTAATAGCCGTTGGGATTAAAAAGATAAAGATAAAGTTTAGAGACATTCTGACAGTTCTGGAGTCATTTCTGATAAACTGGAGTCGATTCTAACTTTTCTGGAGTTGGCTCTAAATCAAAAATCCCCAATCCGCTCGATCTGGAGTCATCTCTGACTTTTCTGAGGTCGACACGAAAATCTTCTGGAGTCGACTCTAATAGTCCAGGAGTCGACTCTAAGTTGTGACCAAAAAACCATCGTTCTATCTTTTTTGTTGGAGTCGGCTCTAACAGTCTAGGTGTCGACTCTAAGTCTGTGCCGATTTTCGGAGTCGACTCTGCAATTCCATGTGTCGACTCTAATGTCTGCAATCTTACCTTGACATTAGATTCGAACTAGAATTTGATTTATCTAGTGATTTTGATTAATGAATCAAATCATAAACTAAAAAACTTAATCAAAATCATTAGTAACTTCAAATGTTATACTCAAATAGTTTTGTTAATCATCAAAATCAACAATTGGGTCAACAGCTTCCACTATCAACTAGAATTCTCTTTACAGGATGTTTAGCGATCGTCCTAGATACGACGATGCTGTCATCATTTTTGTTTACTACCTCCTCTAAGTCCTTTTTAAAGAAAGGAATTATAGAATCCAACTCCCCCTCCCCTCTCGGCCTCTTCGGTGGGCCTCCTGCCTTCCAAGAAATCATTGCCACCATCTTCTCCGTTGGGGCATTGTCGATCATCGGCGGCAGGGGCGCTGACGGGCCAGGGGCTCCCGGGTTGTTCCTCTGGACGAACTTTCCCAGGTGGCTCCACTGGATAAGGTCTTCGATAGCCTTCTTCAGCTGGCGGCACTCGTCAGTATCATGACCGTGATCTCGATAGTAGCGATAATAGAGGTTCTTGTTGCGAGGGATCTTTGGGTTCATTGGAGGAGGGCGCTGAAGATAAGACTCCCCTTTAATCTCGAGCAAGATCTGAGATATCGGGGCGAGCAGTGGGGTGTAGGGTTCATCTCTTGGTGCAGGGGCTCGGGGACGGTTGTCTGGCCGACGAGGAGGCTCAGGTCTTCTGGGGCGAGCTTCGATAGGTTCCGATCGGGCCGGCTTCTTGGTGACGTTCCCGCCAGCCTCGCGCCAGGAGAAGTCGGCCTCGTCAGCTCAAATATACTTTTGGGTCTGGGTCAAAAGCTCGGCGTAGGAGCCGGGTGGCTTCTTGTCGAGGGAGTATGCGAAGCGAGAAGAATGAAGCCCTCGCTTCAAGGCCAAAGTGGTTACCGAGTCTTCAAGATTGTAGACCTCCAGGGCCGCCTCCTTGAATCGAGCGACATAATCCCGTAGGGACTCACCGCTCTTCTGCTGGACGGCAAAAAGGCTATCTCCTACCCTTGGGATCTTCCGGCAAGCATCAAAATGGGCCAAGAAAGTCCTCTCCAACTGACGGAAGGAATCAATGCTCCGTGGTGGCAGGCGGGAGTACCAAGCTCGGGCAGCCTTCTTCAGGGTGGCTGGGAAGGCGATGCACATGAGTGAGTCGGTGGCCCCCTGGACTTTAATGGGAACTTTATAACTTTCCAAGTGGTCCAAGGGGTCTGTGGTTCCATCATAAGGATCTAGCTGGGAAAGGCGGAACTGGGTGGAGATGGGTTCTTTCATGATGCGGCGAGACAATGGAGGCCGGCTGTCGTAGTCCGTCTCTGGCAGGTGGGTGATCCGACGGCTAAGTTCCTCCAACCTTTGATTATACTCGTCGAGTCGACGCTCGGCTCGACGGGCCATCCGGCCATCAACAGACCCCTCCCCAGAAGATTCAGAGGACGGAGAACGGGGATGGCGATGTCGGTGAGGGCGCTCCGCCTCCTTCCCATGCCGCCGCTTAGGAGAGACACTAGCGTGGAGGGAAGGCGACCGGTGTCTCTTAAGGCTTTCCGGTGGTGAGGCTTGGGCGGAGCTTGTTGGTGGCGATCCCCCGGCACCGGTGATCTCCTCCAGGAAGAATGCTGTCTGGGTTGCACCACCCCTGGGACTGATGGATTTGGTTCCGGCTGCTGTGCGGCCGCTTGTTGGTGCTGCAGGCCTTGGACCGCCGCCGCCAAAGATTGGACTTGTGTGGCCAGGGTGATGAATCGATCTTCTTGGATCTGCTGCGGAGGAGGCGCAGGGACATCGGCCGAAGGAGCGGAAGGTCCAGCCTCCTGGGGATGCAGCGGCGCTGGAATGCTGGCCGTGAGAGCCGGGGGGACCTCCGCAGGTGGACCGGCTCCTTGGCGCTGCCCTCCAGCGCAAGTGGCAGAGACTCCCTTCGTACGGGTCGTCACCATGGCTTCAAGAACTCGGGAAGGAGATCGCAGATTGCTGGTTCGATGTCTTTCTCTTTCCCCCCTACCTGGCGCACCAATCTGATGACACCAAGTCACCTTCTTCAAGCGTCGGGGAAGACGGACGTCCTTCTCTCCGGACCCCTGCAAGAAAAGTTCCCGGAGACCGGATGCTCCGGTGGGGACCCTCCGACGCTCAAGTTAGTTACTTAGGATCAGACAAGAACTGCTCAGCAGAAGGGAGCTGAGAAAGTTAGGGTTTTTGCTAGTAGGAAGAAAGCTAGAAAACCAGAGTTCGAATCCCTACTTACAGCGCAGGCGCGTGTTTTTATATCTGTCCGAATGTTCCATCTTTCTGTTCCAGAAGATTGCTGTCGTACCATTACTGTGCGCGCCGGAGGCGTCCCGCGTTACCTGTCAATATGGCTTTACAGGTATCTAGCAGCCGCGGTTGTATTTGGTGAGCGTCGTTGCTTGACATGACTGCGCACAGTTGCAAGTGGTAGTGAATCGTACTCCGTAACGGGACACAGTCATGCACAGGGACACATGCAATGCACCATACGCCGTTATGAGGCATGGCCGCAAGCAGCCACGGGCGTACGGCGAGTCACATGGGTGCGCCAGGTGGCCCGGAGTTGTCGTTTGGTTCGAAGGCTGATTCACATGATGAACGTTGATGATGCCTGCGCACCCCGAAATCGGAAGGGGTCTCAAGGTGGAGATATAGTGACCTCACCCCGAGACCGGAGGAGGTCTCGGGGGTGAGATGGTGCTGGTGGACCCCGAGACCGGAGGGGGGTCTCGGGGTCGAGATATGGTGACCTCACCCTGAGACCGGAGGACGTCTCGGGGGTGAGATGGTGCTTGTGCACCCCGAGACCGGAGGGGGGGTCTCGGGGCCGAGATATGGTGACCTCACCCCGAGACCGGAGGAGGTCTCGGGGGTGAGATGGTGCTGGTGCACCCCGAGACCGGAGGGGGTCTCGGGGTCGAGATATGGTGACCTCACCTCGAGACCGGAGGGGGTCTCGGGGGTGAGATGATGCTTGTGCACCCCAAGACCGGAGGGGGGTTTCGGGGTCAAGATATGGTGATCTCACCCCTAGACCGGAGGGGGTCTCGGGGGTGAGATGATGCTGGTGCACCCCGAGACCGGAGGGGGGTCTCGGGGTTGAGATATGGTGACCTCACTCCGAGACCGAAAGGGGGTCTCGGGGGTGAGATGATGCTTGTGCACCCCGAGACCGGAGGGGGGTCTCGGGGTCGAGATATGGTGATCTCACCCCGAGGCCGGAGGCGGCCTCGGGGGTGAGATGATGCTTGTGCACCCCGAGACCGAAGGGGGGTCTCGGGGTCGAGATATGGTGATCTCACCCCGAGACTAGAGGGGGGTCTCGGGGGTGAGATGATGCTTGTGCACCCCGAGACCGGAGGAGGGTCTCGGGGTCGAGATATGGTGATCTCACCCCGAGACCGGAGGGGGTCTCGAGGGTGAGATGATGCTGGTACACCCGAGACCGGAGGGGAGTCTCGGGTTGAGATGCGGTGACCTCCGTTAGCTGCTGTTACCTTTTATTCTAACGGCGCTGGATCAGCCACATCAACTAGTATCTTCCTCATCAGATGAGTCCTCCTCATCATCAGTGCTATCCTCTTCATCATCATTGCCACCGCCCTCACGATCATTTCCACCACCCTCTTCCTCCTCATCATCCCCATCTTGGTGATCTTCACCTAAAAAACTTTTGATGCTAGAAGTTACTTCCTGCAAAGAACACATATATTCGAACATGATCTTGTACATTAATTGAGACATGTAGATTGATGATGAAAATTGAGAACTAATTTGCTCAAAAAAAAAATGTTGCAAAATATGATCACTTGATGATATGTATGAAACTTCAAGGGAGAATAAAAGGACAACCATTGGAACTTATACTACATCCACCGATCACAACTCTGTGAAGCAATGCTTAGTATAGATCGAGGAGAATATTTTAAGGTTATACACTATTTAATTTGCAATGCTCAGTGCATATATATGTCAACATAATTTTAGATACCTTGAGGAAGGTCCATTTTACTCCCCTTTAATTAGCTAGTGTTGGTGTACCACAGTATCCGTATTGAAAACTGATGAAATAGCAAGTTTAGATTCATCAAAACTTCAGAATTAGCATCAAGCATTCTAAATGAATGCGATTAGTGGGGCAACAGAAATCCACTTCTCTAAAGTGGCTTTCATCGAGCTATATATTGTAAGAACTCACTTGAGCTTTAACATTGAAGATAAGTGGGGCGACTGGCCTGGCCTGAATGGAGGGCAGAGGGCCCTTCTATAACCAAAAGAACATTAAAAAAAAAAAATTTCAGAAGTTTAAGAATCTCAAGTTTTAAGAACATACTTCTCCGAATGGAGGAATGATCGATGTAGTTACAGCGAAACCAAGGATGGGCGCCAGCCGGTTCCTGCGCTGCTCATCGTAAGCAACTGCACCGAATCCACCCTCTCCCAGTTTCCAACTTAGCTTTATCTCCGCCGTAGCGCTTCCTCTCCCAAATGCCCCAGTTGCCTCTAAACGGGTACCTATCGTTCTGCGTTGAAAGCCTGGAAGTCTCAGCGTGTGCAACCCCACCTTCACCCCTAAATAAGCCGGCAGACAAGGATATATGGTGGCCAGGATAGCTCGGGACTCCATCGACGTCTCTCTCTCAATGTCTTAGTTCCCTACGCTGATCATCAGAAGGATGTTAAAAGAGCACATGGGATGGGATGAATGAGCAAAGAAGTTACTGTACGTATTAATTTTCCTTCTCGGGAGTACAAAGGTCGTTAATCACTCAATGATTAGTCACTGCAATCTTCAGAATCTACTTAATCAACAACAACATGTGATTATGAATTCCTTGATTGTCATTAATGATCAGCTTTCGATTATAGTCTCGATTCGGATCTCTTATATATTACCGCCTACAAATTAAAGAAAGTAGAGCAAAAACAGTTCATCGTTCGACTTCCTTTTGCCCCCCGGCTTTCGCAAGGTATAACACCTCCTGGCATCGCTCTGGCTTTGCCGTCAGCGGAAACCAAAGAAAGCGGTCGTTCGATGAGAGCGATAAGAGTAGCAGGGCGTGTAAAGCAACGCAACCCGTGCACCCCAGCAACTTAAACGTGCCCGGAGAATTAATTGATCGAACGGCTCGAGCGTTCTTTATATATTTTTATTCTTACTTACTGCATCTGTCTCTTTTTTTTTTTTCTCTCTCCTAATAATATATATAATTTTAATAAAAATAATTGTAAAAATAATTCCTGTTTTCGTTTTGTCTGGAATAAAATAAATAAAGAAATAATCTTTGTGTCATCTTCGGGATCGGAGAGTCCGCTGGCGTGTCAAATTACGTTGGTATTGAGCAATTGGGTTAGCCTTATAAGCATCGATTAAGGAGCCTGTTCTAGCATGGGCTTAAAAAACTAGCTCAAATCCAGTAAGGGGTTTCAAAAGGACCAAAACTAGCTTGTTCAAACTCTTAACCCGGCCCACTTAGATAGTGATTTAATTTTGTGGCTGCTCAAGAGTAAAGCTTGTTATATATTTAGGAAAAGACTTTGTACACCGCCCCCGGTGCAGCAAGTCCTACGTGGGCTGCATCGCTCCTTCCTATTGGTCCACATGGATCCCATGTGGCCTGACATGATGGGACAGAATAGCAGGGGGATAATGTTATTTTTTTGATCGTACATCCATTAAAAGTCGTTCAGCCTTTCACCATTGGTGTGAAGACGAAAATGCCCTTTCCCTCCAGTTTACTTCAACCCGCCATCTTATTTGGATTTTGCTGATAAAAAATCATAAGGTTCTGGCCTGAAAGAAGAGTATCCGAAGGAGTGGCAAAGCTCTGCCAAACGACATCCTTGCGCGCATTCAAGAGAACAAGATTCCCATCGTCGCGAAGACTGGCTGAAGCGACGGAGGAGTTGTGAGTGTTGCTGCTCCAGACCTCATCTTCCTTCGAAGAGTCGAAGAGAACGAGACCTCTGGCCTCATTGAGTTGAAGAAACGAATTATATCCGACAGAAACATGAGCGCCGGCAACCCATACAGGTGCCTGCTCAGAGGACGGGATCGATCTCGAGTTGAAGCGAATGCCGACTTCATACTGGTTAGGTTCGTCAGGGCGGCTAAAGAACTCCAATGCAAAGTTCCCATCGGGGGAGATCCAGGAATCACGCTTTGCAACCGAAAGCTTAGAACCAAGAGGAATTTCCCGAGCTTCGATATGAAAGAAGACAGTGGAACAAAGTAAGAAAATGGGGAACCAAAATAGGGTGTCGTGGGTTTTTGAGAAAGGTTTTGAGCTAGGGTGTCGTGGGTTTTGAACTGGGGTATCGTGGGTCTTGAACTGGGGTGTCGTGGGTCTTGAACTAGGGGTGTCATGGGTCTTGAACTGGGGGTGTCGTGGGTCTTAAACTAGGGTGTCGTGGGTCTTGAACTGGGGTGTCATGGGTCTTTAACTGGGGGTGTCATGGGTCTTGAACTAGGGTGTCGTGGGTCTTGAACTGGGGTGTCATGGATCTTGAACTAGGGTGTCATGGGTCTTGAACTGGGGGTATCATGGGTCTTGAACTAGGGTGTCATGGGTCTTAAACTAGGGTATCATGGATCTTAAACTGGGGTGTCGTGGGTCTTGAACTAGGGTGTCATGGGTCTTGAACTAGGGTGTCATGGGTCTTGAACTAGGGTGTCGTGGGTCTTGAACTGGGGTGTCATGGGTCTTGAACTGGGGGTATCGTGGGTCTTGAACTGGGGGTGTCATGGGTCTTAAACTGGGGGTGTCATGGGTCTTGAACTGGGGTATCATGGGAACTGGGGTGTCATGGGTCTTGAACTAGGGTGTCATGGGTCTTGAACTGGGGGTATCATGGGTCTTGAACTAGGGTGTCATGGGTCTTAAACTAGGGTGTCATGGGTCTTAAACTGGGGTGTCGTGGGTCTTGAACTAGGGGTGTCGTGGGTCTTGAACTAGGGGTGTCATGGGTCTTGAACTGGGGTGTCGTGGGTCTTGAACTAGGGGTGTCGTGGGTCTTGAACTGGGGTGTCGTGGGTCTTGAGTAAGTGGTGCCTTGCAGCTTGAATTAGACACAGAACTCTTGGCTGATGATTGATGGGAAAAAGGGATAGTGGTGGCCAGCTGACCAGGTTTTGCACTTGCCGAACCATGCGGACTCCCACCACCACTCTTAGAAACTGAACTTGGGGGGGAGCCAGCAGCAATGGCAGTGGCACATGGAGATGGATTGCTAGTTGCCGCAGGGTGCTGCTGTCCTCCAGTGGGTACAGTTTTCATCGAATTCACGCCGAAAGATATCTGAGTTTGGTGGCACGATGCAGCGAGTGGCTACTGGGAGGCTCTGCCTGGTTGCTGAAGGAGATGGTTGCTGCTGCTCTTCCCTACCGATTGAACAGAGGATGGGGCAGGGGCAAGTGTGACAGGTCTTGCGGTGGAGGCCTTCCACTGCGGCGACTGGGTAGGGCTGCCCCCTTGGATAAAAGATTGAGGGAAATTTGGAAGAGTTTGTGAGTACTTGGTGGTGGTGGAAACTCTAGGAAGACGCTCAGAATAAACACTTGCATTGTTGCTTGATGTAGAGGACTTGGTATGCGATGATGCAAGATGTCGCTGCTGCTACTGCTGCTGTTGTTGAAGGTGAAGATTCTGAAGCTGCTGCTGCTGCTGAAGGTGAAGATGCTGCTGCTGCTGCTTCTGCATCTGAATTAGCTGCTGCTGTTGTTTCTACTGCAGCGGTTGCGAATTCGGGAGGTTGGTAGTGGATTAGCAGCTGATGTGGCAGATGGTTGGCAGGGGTGTCGTGGGTCTTGAACTGGGGTGTCGTGGGTCTTGAACTAGGGGTGTCGTGGGTCTTGAACTAGGATGTCGTGGGTCTTGAACTGGGGGTGTCGTGGGTCTTGAACTAGGGGTGTCATGGGTCTTGAACTAGGATGTTGTGGGTCTTGAACTAGGGGTGTCATGGGTCTTTAACTGGGGGTGTCGTGGGTCTTGAACTGGGGTGTCATGGGTCTTGAACTTGGGTGTCATGGGTCTTGAACTAGAGGGTGTCGTGGGTCTTAAACTAGGGGTGTCGTGGGTCTTGAACTGGGGTGTCGTGGGTCTTGAACTAGGGTGTCATGGGTATTTAACTGGGGGTGTCATGGGTCTTGAATAGGGTGTCGTGGGTCTTGAACTAGGGTATCGTGGGTCTTGAATTAGGGTGTCGTGGGTCTTGAACTGGGGGTGTCGTGGGTCTTAAACTAGGGTGTCGTGTGTCTTGAACTGGGGGTGTCGTGGGTCTTGAACTGGGGTGTCATGGGTCTTTAACTGGAGGTGTCATGGGTCTTGAACTTGGGTGTCATGGGTCTTGAACTAGGGGGTGTCGTGGGTTTAAACTGATGCTTTGTCTTAAGGTTTTGAACTAGGGTATCGTGGGTTATGAACTAGGGTGTCGTGGGTTTGAACTGATGCTTTGTCTTAAGGTTTTGAACTAGGGTGTCGTGGGTTATGAACTAGGGTGTCGTGGGTTTCCAACTAGGGTGTCGTGGGTTTGAACTGATGCTTTGTCTTAAGGTTTTGAACTAGGGTGTCGTGGATTATGAACTAGGGTGTCGTGGGTTATGAACTAGGGTGTCGTGGGTTTCCAACTAGGGTGTCGTGGGTTTGAACTGATGCTTTGTCTTAAGGTTTTGAACTAGGGTGTCGTGGGTTATGAACTAGAATGTCATGGGTTTGAACTGATGCTTTGTCTTAAGGTTTTGAACTAGGGTGTCGTGGGTTATGAACTAGGGTATCGTGGGTTTCCAACTAGGGTGTCGTGGGTTTGAACTGATGCTTTGTCTTAAGGTTTTGAACTAGGGTGTCGTGGGTTATGAACTAGGGTGTCGTGGGTTTCCAACTAGGGTGTCGTGAGTTTGAACTGATGCTTTGTCTTAAGGTTTTGAACTAGGGTGTCGTGGGTTATGAACTAGGGTGTCGTGGGTTTCCAACTAGGGTGTCGTGGGTTTAAACTGATGCTTTGTCTTAAAGTTTTGAACTAGGGTGTCGTGGGTTATGAACTAGGGTGTCGTGGGTTTAAACTGATGTTTTGTCTTAAGGTTTTGAACTAGGGTGTCGTGGGTTATGAACTAGGGTGTCGTGGGTTTCCAACTAGGGTGTCGTGGGTTTGAACTGATGCTTTGTCTTAAGGTTTTGAACCGATGGGAACTTTGCAATGGAGTTCCTTAGCCGCCCTGACGAACCTAACCAGTATGAAGTCGGCATTCGCTTCAACTCGAGATCGATCCCGTCCTCCGAGCAGGCACCTGTATGGGTTGCCGGCGCTCATATTTTTATCGGATATAATTGTTTCTTCAACTCAATGAGGCCAGAGGTCTCGTTCTCTTCGACTCTTCGAAGGAAGCTGAGGTCTGGAGCAGCAACACTCACAACTCCTCCGTCGCTTCAGCCAGTCTCCGCGATGATGGGAATCTTGTTCTCTTGAATGCGCGCAAGGATGTCGTCTGGCAGAGCTTTGCCACTCCTTTGGATACTCTTCTTCCAGGCCAGAACCTTACGATTTTTTATCAGCAAAATCCAAATAAGATGGCGGGTTGAAGTAGGCTGGAGGGAAAGGGCATTTTCGTCTTCACACCAATGGTGAAAGGCTGAACGACTTTTAATGGATGTACGATTAAAAAGTAACATTATCTCCCTGCTATTCTGTCCCATCATGTCAGGCCACATGGGATCCATGTGGACCAATAGAAAGGAGCGGTGCAGCCCACGTAGGACTTGCTGCACCGGGGGCGGTGTACAAAGTCTTTTCCATATATTTAAGCAAGTTCACATGCCATAGCATGGGACAAGGCGCCAACTTGTTAAGATCATGGATGGTCATTAAAATGCCAAATAGGTTAGACCAGCTTGGGTGTGATACAGCACAACTGTTATAATAGCTCTGCTATGCTCGGCACAGCCCATCAAAGTATCTTCTTCTAATTATTATAAACAATTAGTTTTCAAGGATGTTCAGTTTTTGTTTAAAATACCTATTTTTCTTTTTCATTAGCTATAAATGGCTAGTTTTTAAGGTTATATAGGTTATTTTAAAGTCCTCGAAACTCTATAAATATATTCTAACCCTTTCTCTCACCCCACATTAAATTACAAGCTCTCTTAGGCCTCTTTTATCTGCCTATAAGCTCTTCTGATCCTCATAAACTGTTTTGAGTTCTCTCCAATTTCTAGTTAGTTATCTTAATTTCTTTCAATAATCCCTACTCTTGCCCTCTATTCTCTATAATCAATACAGTTTTTGAGCCCATTACTACTATCGATGTTATATCAACCCTTAGATCCAGGATTAAACATAAGACCTTTAGAGTTTAGTTACACTTCAACATCGAGAAAATCACTAACAAGAGGCTCAAGCAGTCTATAAATTTTATAAGAAAGACTATAATTAAATACTTCCAGCAAAGCCAGTCACCTAGCCTGATGCTAAAAAAAAACATGAGAGTGTAGTCATGACACCACCCAATTTCAAACTGCATCTACATCCCATCTTGAATGAGAAATTATTTCTTATATTAGATGTGCATAACATATTATAAATTAAATTATATAAGATAATTAAAAAGTTATTGAATTATATATATAGGTAAAGTTAGAGATGTTATTAAATATATATAGTCCTCAGAAAATAAAAGACAAGAATTTAATTCTTTATGTACTGCTTATGAATTAAAATGTAAACAATTTTATTATATATACAACATAAATAGAATTCTACATATTTAACACTACAATTATGTTTTGAATACAAAGACATTATTTTTATATTTTATAATAGTCACTTTCCTAGATGAACTCATATTAGATTCTCATTGGCTTAATTCCAGTATTATTTATGCAATTTTTTGCAATGTTTTTACGAAACTACTAATATATTATTTGGTACTTATTATTCTACCTCTCTCCTAGTTTTTTAATAAATATATAATATTATCAACTATTTTTTAGAATATAGGAAACCTAAAAGTTTTGAAAATATAATTTTATCAATGGAGATAAAATTTAATAAATATTATGAGGAAATTTTATATTTTCATTACTTAACTTTAGTTATGGATCTTAGAGTTAAATTAGGTGGTTTATATATAATAGTAGAAATAATTAATAAAAATATAAATAAATTTAAAAATAAATTAAAATTTTATTAATGAAATATTTATATTATATGATTAAAATATAATAAAAGTAAAAATCCTCTACTTCAAAACTAGCTCTAGGTCATAATAGTGGGAGTAGTAGTGGGATCAATTTTGTACTTTATTAAAAAAAAATTGAGAACTACCACTCATTATCTTCATCTATTGAATTAAGTATTTATTTGAGTTATTATTAAGAGAGGATGCAAGGTTAGAAAAATGGTATGAAAAGTCCCTTCAAAACGATAATAAATAGAGTAATAGAAGACTAAGTATAGAAGATGGTATGACTCATCATGGTCCTAGAGGTTGGATGAGTGGAATGACCATGGTCGATCACGCCCAGAGCACAAGCCTTAAAAAATAAATACATTTAATTATTTTATTTACTTTCTTTAAAATTAATTTTAAAATCAAAAAAATAATAATAAATAAAAATTTGCCTTATAGATTGGCCCGTTAGACCTAATAACTTAGGGCTCAAGTAGTATTAGATAAAAATTAAAGATGAAGATCGAAGGCTTTCATTCAAATAGTTAGAAGATGAAAAAGATGATCAAATAAGAGAACAATGAAGTAATGCGATTACGATAGCAAACCACTTACCCAAAAAAAGTGTATATAATTTAATTTATTTAAATAATATTAAAAATAAGATAGACAGGCAGGTGAGCTAGGCACTCGAGTCAACTCATGGGCTATCTTATTGACTAGCATGTAGGCAGGCCAACATGCAAGCAAATTCGGCTCACGGGTCAAGCACGGACTAACATGAACTACCCTGAGTCAAGCTTGTAGGTCATGCCAAAACGATCCGCTAGATTGGAGGTGGCTTGTTATGGCATGATCTACTATAGGAACCATGAAAAAGATTTGTTGCACTATCCTTTGGTATAGCAAGCGCGCATCGATCTCGCGGATTGGTCATGCGAGCGTGCCACTGTATATGCCGAGGCTCAATGAGCCTTCTTGTGCACTATATGTGTGATGGCATGTATAGGCGGCCAATTCGTACGGTCAGTGCACGCTTGCTGTATCGAAGGACAGTACAGTAAGACTTTTTTAAATTTCAGTAAATTAAGCCTGATCTTTGTCTGGCTTAGACAATAGAGAATTCTCAAATGAAAGCAGCTGGATTCCCTATTGAGAGCTCAATTGTAGATTAGATGAGCATTATACGCGGAAGTACAATTATTATCATTATTATTTAAATACTTTTTTCCAAGAGAAATAGGATTAGAAAAGAGATAGATGAAGATTGAATGGGATAGGAATCAAATCGTTAAGGGACTATTTGGATGAGAGGGAATGGAGGGAAGAAAAGGAAAAAAGAAGAAAGGTCATAAGTTACTTTGTTTGGAAAGAAGATAAAAGAAATAGAGGGAAGGGAATGGGAGTAAAGTCATCTTCTTTCTTTGTCAATGAAGATAATTTGTTAACTCTCAAATCGAAGGTAAACTGGAAAGAAAAAATATTTAAGTTATATTTTTATGAAAGATCAAAATATTCTTTTATTTTTTATTATTCATTCTTCTATTATCACATTTTATTTTCTATTTTGAAGGAACATAATTATCACATCATTCTTTTTCTTCTTTTCTTTCTATCTAAACAAAGTAATTCATATTACTTTTTTTTTCTTTCTTTTCAAACAAAAAAAAAAAAAAAAATTTCCTTCAAAATCAAAACAAAGCCAAAGAATAAACCAAGTTGTGTGATACTTATTTTTTTCATCATTACAATAAACCTAATGTGTCCCAAGCAATGGATTTATGTGCCGTGTCAAGCATCTCAGCCTTAGTACTGGGCTCGGAAATTGGGAATCCAATGTGATGTGACGCACGCTTGCACATGGTATGCAAGCCAACGTCGACGCCTTAGGTCCCATTTGCTGTTGCCCATCACCGGTACAAATTTGTTGCCGGAGTTGAGAAAGCCGACGGATTGGAGGACCAGCGGGAGCCGAAATAGCCGGCTCGGCTGAGGTGAGTTTTGCTGCAAAAAGTATATATATATATATATATATATATATATATATATATATATATAAAGCAAGAAAGCATAATTTTAAAATGATTCCATCAGTACCTACTTTATCACAATTTTCTATTGGTAAAAAACAGTTACAATTTTTGAATTTCACACTCACAAAACATTATATATATATATATATATATATATATATATATATATATATATATCAAATCACAAGTAATCATGCTTTCTGTTTTTAAATCCTCATCGACCACCCTTTTTTAACTCAAGGATGCACCCCAAGCAAACCTTTTTTTTTAAATAAAAATAGCACATCTTATTCTCCAAGATAGTGTTTGATAGAAAAAATATTATTATCCATAGATAAATGTACGGGATAGAGTTTGTCCCCTGGCTATCCCTAGGGATATTCTTTAGCTATCCTATTAATCATATCAAATGCAAAAAGGTAAATGCATAGGATAACTTTTTTTTACTCTTATTTGGAGGGATAACCAGCTATTCCTGCATTTTCTAGGGAATAAATTGAAGGGATATCACATGGTTAACCATGATTAACCATGAATTATCCCTTTGATTAACTTTATTCCCAGCTATCCCTTAGGTAGTGTTTGATAGCCCAAAACCTATCCCTGGATAAATGTACGGGATAGCATTTATCCAGGGGATAACCGAGGGAATAAGCATTTTTTTTAAAATTACAAGTCTGCCATCAAGGGATAACATTAGTTGTTCCTGGATTCCCTAGGGAATAAGTTCAAGGGATAACCCATGGTTAACCATGGGTTATCCCCTCTAGTTAATTTTTTCAAACATATCCCTTCTAGCTATAGCATTTGGGAATAAGAAGGAATATCCAGGGGATATCCTTCCTTATCCCCCATATCAAACACTACCTTATAGTTATGACTTTTGGGAATAAGAGGGAATATCCTGGATATCCCCTGTTACCCCCTATTTAAAACACTACTCAAAACATATCTAACTAAGATAACTTCATAGAAGAAGGGAATTTCAATCGAACCAAGAATTTAATAAAAATTCTAACAAAGAAACTTTATGGAAAAAAAAAATTAAATTCAATAAAAAAATGCAAGACCAATCTAAAGAAGAAATTTTAACTCACTAAAAGAAATTCAAGATAGATTTCAATAAAAGAACTCTGCAACTGAAAATAATAATAATAATAATAATAAAATTAAGTGAAACATGAATGAGTAAATTTTAAAAGAATAAAAAATTCAGACTCAAATTTTAGTGAAAGGGAAGCCATTATAAGTGGATTTGCAAAGCAATGGAGAGAGGATGAGTGTGCTGAGCCTTGGATCAAATTCGAAGGATTTGCAAGGATCTATCTATGTGGATGGAAGCTTTAGAGCATCACATGGATGTCTGCCTCTTGCTGCTGGTCTTTATGAGGTGGGGTTGCCGGTTGGGGTTTGAAGGCACTTCTCCCTCCATGGTGTAGGGCCTTGCTTTCTGGTCTTGTTGGTGGACGTGTCAGATGGACCAGCTGCCAGCTGCCTTTAATTAGACGCATGATTTTTCGTTGGTACGTGCGAAGGGGAAGGAGATGGAAATGTTATCCCCGAGTATCGATCCTTGTTGATAATTTTGATTTCATGCACCATTTCTTCCAATTTGTATGTATTTATATATATATATTTTTCTTCCAACTTATATTTACTTGTTTATATGTAAAATAATTAACATAATTTTTGCTCCAGGCTTTTGGAGGCAAAGCTTATTTGATTATTATTTTTAACCTTAGTGTAAGTTTTTAAATCCATTTATCTACGGATTCAATCAATTTGTTAGTAGATAGAAATATTTAATTTTAAAAAATTAAGTAAAAATTAATTGATGATAGATAAACTTAAATTATAAGCATTTTAAACTTTTTTATTTAATAAAAAATTATTTTTAAAATATTATAGTTAGCTTCAAGATTGGATTGCAGTTAGATTACCTAAGTTTAAATTGAAGGAATGGTAGAGTAATGTTAGTCTCATCTCTCTCGATGATATTCTAATCCTTTTTTACACAAGATTAGGAAGGGATATGATATTCTAATCCTTTTTGACATTTATTTTTTACAAAAATAAAAGAATAATTAAGCCTATGAAAAGGAAGATCACTTATTCCATCGAAACAGATATTTTTATTTATATTCCATCCATCTACTACTTTATTTTCTCTTTTTTATCTTTATTCTTAGCAATGACTATTATTTTCTTTAAGGGTATAAGTGTTGTATCTAATTTATCATCTTGTTATTCATCAAATAAGAGATAGATGATTTTTATCTTATCTCTTATTCATTATCCAATCTTCTTTTTTTTTTTTTTTTTGTCTAATCCTATTCCATGTATCAAACACAATCTCAAGGAACTATAAAGAACCATGCCTTCCTTCAAAATAAATAAATAAATAAAAATATATAATTTTTATCTTAAAAAACATGTTTATATATAGTTTATAATTTTAAATATACATTATAAAATCTGTCATCAAAGATCCAACATTACCGCGTCATCCTCATCAGTGGGAACACTACATTCTCCATATCCTCACATCAGGCAAGGCTGAGAATGGACTAGTGGGACGATAGGATGCATGGGGTTATGATCACTTAATTAATTACAAAACCCCAAGGTTGCTTTGCATTACGATAGCGGAGATATCGAAAGAAAGTTTCAGCGAGCCTGCGCGCCGATATTGCTCTCGGCCGGCGCGGGCAGCTGGCCGACGAGGACCACGGGCGCCACAGCAAGCATGAACTTAGACCTGAGAGCGCCACCTCCAACATGGACCCACTACGGTGGACCGATCCATCTCGTGACAACTGCAATGTTACCGCTCAACAGGGCTGTGGCCCAAACTTCTGCTCACTAAAATTCTAGCTTCTCTTTGATAAAACGATAAAGATATGATAGCCATGTCATATCTCTCATGATCTCTTCATCTTACTGATTTATGCATTGAGAAAAGAGAGGAGGCAATCTCCAGCCATTTCATCAGGGAAATGGAATACAAAATAGAGTCTAAAGACTAAACTAAAGCAGGAAGAATGGCTGCTAGGAAACAAAAGCGAACTAAGTAACAATGTACAGGGCTAGGACAATGAAAGAAGAGGAAAGACTTTGGAATGTGTCACAGGATTTCAAGAGAACAGTGAGTAGACGAGAATCCCTGAGCACTGATCTCTAACTTAGATTTATTGAGGAAGGCTATTGCTAGCTCCATTCACACCATGTGCTCCAACTGACTGCTAACTTCAGCATTTTACTTTGCTTGCCCCACAACACCTTAGTGTATTGGTCCCCTCTCGGTTGCTAATTGCTAGAAATGAGACAGGGTTAGCCTATTGGATCCCACTTGGTTGCTAATTACTAGAAATGAGACGGTTGGTGTAACGACCCGGGCCCTGGGCCTGCAGCACCCACAGACCCATTCCGTTATAAGAAAGCAAGACGGATAAGGCCCACACCAACTTGGGCCACCACAGCCCAAAAGGGATCCAATTGGTGCCTTGTCCTTCTTGCTTTACTATATATAAACCACTCAACCAACTCCACTATTGGGAGGGGCATCACAATCTACCCTCCTTAGGAGGCGATGTCCTCGTCGCCAAGGACAACCACCAGGCAGGCAGGGATTTAGAAGTGGCCCCCACAGGTCAAGAGGTGGCTCCCATCCCTCCATCCCCCATGGATATAGCACTTTGCCTGTGTGGCACTTAGATTCTATACTTATCCTGCACTTCCGGTTGGTGCATGGTTTTGATACTATATTGTAACGACCCGAGCCTTGAACCTGCAGCACCCACGGATCCTTTCTGTTATAAAAAAGTAAGATAGACAAGGCTCACACCAACTTGGGCCATCACAACCCAAAAGGGATCCAATTGGTGCCTTATCCTTCTTGCTTTATTACATATAAACTACTCAACCAACTCTCAATTTTTGATATGGGACTATTGAGAGGGGCATCACAGTTGGTAATATCAATGCTAATTACAATGCAATGGGTCCAATTAGAGGTGTGCAAAAAATTCGAGTAGGCTATAAAATCAATTTGAACCATGATTTTGATTTGGTTCGAATCGATTTTTTTTTTCTTTTTTTAAATCTCTTGACTTAGTCATGGTATAAAAATTTCTACAACCAAAAATTTAATTAGTTTTTTTTCAGTTTGAATTTAAAAAAATTGATATAATTGAAAAGAATTCTATGCATAATTGTATATGCTACGTGGGCTTTCATTTGTAATATAGTTAAACTTAAACTGCTATGGATATGTATGGCTAATTGAGTTATATGAGTGTTATTTTATTTTTTATTATGAATAATTACACTGCCTTCATAAAGTTTGCTATGAAAATCAGTGTTATGATTATTTAAAATAGGTACAGTATATCAATAAATTAAATTAAAATAAACTAATTTTTTTTAGTTTAGTTTGGTTTAATTACAAGAACAATCGATTTGATTCCAATTTCAGTTTTAAGAAATTGATTCAAATCGATTTAACTTCAAAAATATCTTTAAACCAATCTAATCTCATGTACAACCTTAGGTTGATTTGTCACAGATCACCTAACAATGCATTCTTCTTTTGTGAGCAAGAATTAAAATGTTTAAAGATTGGGATGATGCTAATTTGTAAATGTTAGCGCAAGTAAAATTATGCTATCTATTCCTTCATGTACTGCCTCCACAAGATCAGAATTTTTGGCAGAAATGCCATATAGTTCTCAGGCACTGATTTAATTACTTGAAGCAAATCTTAGCAAAAGTTTTATGGCTAGACTTAACATCTAAACGTCGTTGCTTTAGTTAGCGCATGGCGGCTCTGCTAAACTGTCAATCATCTGAACTCCCATTCAATTATTTTTCCGCTGCATGAGCATGACGATGCTCTTCCCCCAGCAGTACTGTTGGATGCCTCTTTTAAAGAAAATGTAGAACCGTCGAGATAGGTTGGAACGGTTGGTTTATGTCCATTGGGAGAAGGTTGGTGCTTCTTAATACGGTCCTTTTAGCCCTTTCTTTCCACTTGATGTCAATCTTTAATCTACCAAAATGAGGGACCCATATATAAAATTGATCAACTCAAAATGGTCTTCCTATGAGAAGGATTTTTTTTCTGATCAATTTAGTCAGCATTCTATAAAGAAAAAGGAAGTTTGGGAATCAAAGATCTCGTCATCTTCGATAAAGCTCTTCGAGCCAAATGGATGTAGAAAGTTATCTCTTCGGGTGCAACAAGACCATGGAAATCTGTTGTGCATCAAGCGCACTTCTCAATGAAAAGATTTTGGTCTAGATCGCCACCTCCCCTTAACTTGACTCTCTTCGATTTGGAATGGATCCGGCAAGAACAGTAGTGGGTTTTGGAACTGCACCAAATTCAACATTAGGGATGGATCCTCTAATAGATTTTGTAAAAATTCATGAATCGGTGACATCCCTCTCCAATCTCTCTTTGTGAATCTTTTTACTTACTCAATGAGGAAAAATATTGTTGTATCCTCTTTCTGAAATCGATGGTCAGGCAAATGTTGTATCAATTTAATGAGGCATGATGCGGGAGAAAATAGTTTCCGCATACAGTGGACTGGCCGGTGCAACAGTCAATAGGGCCCACCTTCAACCTACTGCTGACCGACCCATATGGATCGAACAGGGCATTGCCGAACCATACCCTTAGTCCTTGCCCGAGACTCGCCACGTCAAGCCTCGGCTACTTAACCCTTGGTTCTCAACCGAACCTCAGTTGATCGATCCTCGGCTAACTGACCCTCAGCGAACCGATCCTTTGTTTTCAATCGAACCTCGATTAGCCAATCCTCAGCTGACCGACCCTCGATCCTCGACAAGCCTCGACATACCGAATTTCTGCAGACGAGGATTGACAACCAACCCTCCCTCGTGCTGATCTTCGGCCCGCGCCGAACATCTCGGAAGCCAGATCATCAGGATCGTGAAAATCTTGACATGATCCCCCTCAATAAAAACGGAAGCCAGATATGATCTCCTTCCTGATCAACGGGATTTAAAATTCTCTGGTACATGTTGAAATCGACCTTATCCTCCTATGCATTCCTAAACTGCGCCATGAAAATCAAGTAATGGCTTACCCTACCCGCTGCATTCAAATACCACATCCCGAAAGTCCTTAGGTATGCCTCTCTCGCCGTTCTTCTGGCATCGCTTTCTCTCCTTTTGAATCTTCCCCAAAATTTTTGTGCTAAAGGTCTTCACTCATTTGGACGTTGAAGGGTCTTTCATAGAAATTATCCATCATGATCCTTATGAAGGATATTGTCTTGCAAATTTGCGAGGATAAAAGGATGCCATCCAAATCTACACCTGCGCTGTCACCCTGTTCCAATCGAAAAACGGAAACCAGCGGCAACAGGGCCTACCTTTCACCCTCAATTCTTGCGACTACGGGACCTTCAGGTTATCATTTTCAGTGTCCATCCCTCTAATCAAAGCGTTCATCCAATTTGATGCCCCTTTAAGTCTGGTTTGTATTCTATCAAATTTCTATAAGTTTTTGTTGGGGGGTAGAATCGTCAGTGCTTTGATAATCATGCAAGGGGGCTAAGACCGGCCCCATCCCTCCGCCTGCTACGATATATCCCCGAGGAATGAGCTAAACTAATATGGTCCGTTGGGTCATGCGACCCTCCGAGCCTTCCATAGCTCGGCTTTCTCCGGGCTTCCATAGCTCGGCTCCCTCGAGCTTCCTGTAACTCGTTTTCCCCGAGCCTCCCATGGTTCGGCTTTCCCCGAGCTTCCATAGCTCAGCTTTCTTCGGGCTTCCATAGCTCGGTTCCCTCGAGCTTCCTGTAGCTCCTTTTTCCGAGCCTCCCATGGTTCGACTCTCCCCGAGCTTCCATAGCTCGGCTTCCCCCAAGTTTCCTGTAGCTTGTTTTTTCCGAGCCTCCCATGGTTCGGCTCTCCCCGAGCTTCCATAGCTCGGCTTCCCCCGAGTTTCCTGTAGCTCATTTTCCCCGAGCCTCCCATGGTTCGGCTTTCCCCGAGCTTCCTGTAGCTCATTTTTCTCGAACCTCCCATGGTTCGTCTTTCCCCGAGCTTCCATAGCTCGGCTTTCTTCGGGTTTCCATAGCTCGGTTCCCCCGAGCCTCCCATGGTTCGGCTTTTCCCCGAGCTTCTATAGCTCGGCCTTCTCCGGGTTTCCATAGCTCGGTTCCTCCGAGCCTCCCATGGTTCGGCTTTTCCCGAGCTTCTATAGCTCGGCCTTCTTCGGGCTTCCATAGCTCGGCTTTCTCCGGGCTTCCATAGCTCATCTTTCCCGAGCTTCCCATAGCTTAAATTCTTCCGGGCTTCCATAGCTCGACCTTCCTGAGCGATCCATGATTCGATATTCACCTCCGTGGAACCTGACGCGGGAGAGCCTAAACCTATAGTAACAGAATCCTAGGCAAAGAATAATGTCGAAGAGTGGCCTAGGACCTAGTACAGCTACCTGGGGCCTGCGCATCTACTAAATCTTAGGCCATCAAGGAGCTCTCCTAGCCGTCGATCCCTTAACGAACAAGATACGGATCCCACCGGCCCCACAACGGCCTGATTCGATTCATCTCCGTATCCTAACAACTTTCGAACCTTCCAGAAGACGCTCAAGATCCAGGTGACTGCCTATAAATAGAACACCCCCAGATTCTCTCAGGTATGCGTTCACGGCCCCTAGCCCACTCTTACTCTCTCACTCTCCCCCACTGCTCGTCGGCGCTCCCCTAGAGCTCCAGATCGGCAACCCCTGGAGAGACTCCCAGGAGAGATCCCTCTTCTCGTTTTCTGTTGATCATCGATCTCCCACTGACTTGAGCGTCGGAGGGTCTTCCGCGGAGGGCCACCCCTAACGCCTCTCGTGCGAGGACTTCTGTGCAGGTCCGCCCAGGAGGAAGCCCAGACCAGAAGATCGACCGCGCCCGAGTCGGAGGACAGATTCCGGCGGCAACAGTTTTTTATTCAAAGTGGCATTAAATAGCCATTTTTCAAAGCAATATGGAGAGCTGCGGCCCTTTTAAGGTTCAGATGCTTTCTTAGCTTGCTTTGAAAGACCCTCGGCATGCTGGAGATCTTTTGGCAAAAAAGCTGACCAATCGGTTCTGGATGTTGTTTTTGAAGCAACCCAATTGAATCCTCCCTACATTTAATTGAAGGCCCTTTCTTTCCCAAGTATCTCTTTTCGGTCAAGAAGCATTTAACACTTATGGTCTTCTTAGAAATCTAGAAATATACCACACTATAGAAGATTAGCATAAGATCAGTGTAAGCTCAGGTGTGGCACATCCAAAGTTTAGAAGAGTCACATAGGTTTGAGAGCTTAGGCTACATAAGTTCTCAGGTTTCTAAGTCATTTATGTCGGCTTTTTGATCCAAGAATAGAGAGCATGTGAGTCATGGGTGTACATAGGATCGGGTTTGAGTGCTTTCTTGCATGGCTTAGAAGGGAGTTTTTTGAGAGAATGTTTAATAACTTAATTGTAGGTTATGGAACTGGGTCTAGGGAGTTTGTTAGAGAGTTTACAAACTGGTGTGGATAAGTCTTATCATCCGAAATGGATGGTTATTTAAGGCTCTATCTGAATGTAACCGGTTGAGACCTCAGAAAAATAAAGGCATTCTCTTTTTCTTCTATATCCATCTATTCTTCTTCTTCTCTATCTTTCCTCCATCTATTCTTCTTCTCCTCTATCTTCCCTCATGCGCCTGATCTGCTGATCTCAACGAAGCTACGCAACAAGTGGTATCAAAGCTTCAGAGAGACGCTTGAAAAAGGGAAAAAAAAAAGAGAAATCAAATCCCAGATAATTTTCTTACTCTCTCCTCTCTCTCTCTCTCCCCTTGTTTATCCTGTTCATGGTAGGTGCCAAAAAGTTTTTCGTACGTGAAAAGGGAAGCCTGTGCGTGAGATTTTTCTCAGTTTTTCGTGCGTGAAAAGGGAAGCATGTGCGTGAGATTTTTCTCACGGAACACGGAAACAAGTTGGTGAAGCCTTGTGATGTGACTTGGGGGGGCTTGTTGATTGGTTTTTTTTTTTTTTTTGGTACAAACGGGCGATCACACTGATCTAGTGCGAGTCAGCCCAGATAGATCAGAGTACAAAATTTGCTGCAAAGGAGCTGGGCAGGGGTCACCCGGTGTCAAAATCCATGGACCAGAAAGCAGAGCCACTGAAGAAGCAATCTAGTCCGCCGCCGAGTTGGCTTCGCGATATATATGACGGGACTGGACACAATCAATCTCCCGCAGAATAGCCCAAATATCCAACAAAATCGGATTAGACAGAGCAGGAGGGCAATTCTGCGTCTGGATCCAAGAAATAACCGACATGGAGTCGCCCTCAATACAAATCCTCTGAGCATGAAGAACCCGAGCAGCATAAGAAATATCCGCCCAAGCCGCGCGAAGTTCAGTCATGGGGACAGAAGAGTCGAGAGAACCAAAACCTCCTGCCGCCAAAAGGTCACCATGAGGACCTCTGATAATGAACGCTGACCCAGCAACTCTACCACGGACACTCCCGTCAAAATTGACTTTGACAAACCCTGGAGGGGGGATCCCAGGAGATAAGAACCGTATGCCGGTTCGCTGCCGAAGCAGCAGGGGATCCCCAGTGGCCAGAGATATCAGACCCAATCCGAGCACAGTCCGTCGCTAATAATCTGATCTTTCTAACAGTCTTATGCAGAGAGATAGTGTCATCAGAGAAAATAAACTGGTTCCTAGTTAGCCAAATCTGATAGGCAGTGACCGCCCAGAGACCTTTCTTATGCTGAGGGCATCTCCGAAGATTCAGAAGGAAAGAAGAGTACAGGGAGCCCGAGTCGTTCTGACTGAGAGGATAACCCACCATAAACCAGACCCGCCTAGCTCTTGGGCAGATGAAAATAACATGATCTATAGATTCCTCCTCCAAGCTGCATAACGGGCAGATCGCCTGAATAGGGATACCCCGCCGAGAAAGGAGAGTACAGGTAGGGAGGGAGCCCCACAAAAGTTTCCAGATAAATAACTGAACTCTGGGGATAGTAGGGAGCTTCCAAATCCACGCAGCATCTTCCAGGCACTGAGGCTGAGATCTGAACATCATCATCAGATCCCTAGTCGGGGCCTTAGAGAGACAGGAACTCTGCCAGAGTCTCACATCAGAGGAACGACCAGGAAGAAGAGGCATCGATAAAATCCGTCGGGCAAGTTCTGTACCAAACAATCTGGTCACCGAGGGGATATGCCAAGCAGGAGGATCAGAGGATATCAAGTCCTTGACCCGAAGACTGGAAGGGGTCTCAATGCTGATAAAGGAGGGCCATCGAGAGAGAGGAAGCTCAGAAAGCCAAGTATCCTGAATAACACTGACCGAAGAACCATCACCGATCATCCAGGAGAGATTGTCCAAAATAGCCTGACCATAGCGACAGATCTCCTTCCAAAAGGAGGAGCTTCCCCGAGGTGGCGAAATATACATGGCAGATGTCCATTCTCCATACCTAATACGCATCAGGGAGCTCCAAAGACAATGTGGCTCAAGAAGAAACCTTGAAGCATGTCTGGCAATAAGGGCTTTTCTTCTAACAATCAAGGACTGGATACCGAGACCACCCTCAGCAATAGGCATACAAACCAAGTCCCAGGATAAGAGGTGAATCCCATGACCATCCTGCACAGAAGCCCATAGGAAATCACGAAAGCATCTCTCGATCCTTCTCAGGCAAGTAATTGGAATGGCTGAATTCGACAGGATATGCAGGGGAAGGGAGGAAAGAACTGATCGAATAATAATTACCCTAGCCATCATAGAAAGACCAGTCACCTGCCATCCCTCAATGCGCTGGCGCACCCGCCTCTCAATCTCGGAGAAATCAGAGCAGCGGGGACTTCGCCCCGTTATAGGGATCCCCAAATAAATAAATCTATCAGTCTGAGTGGTGATACCCGACAGTCTGATGATGGCATCTCTAGTGGATCTAGAGGTCTTCGGGCTAAAACAAATAGAAGACTTCAAAAAATTGACCTGCTGACCAGAAGCCTGGCAGTAGCTCTGAATAATAGAATGAAAAGAAGCCGCATTCTCAATAGAAGCATGGCCAAGTAAGATACAATCGTCAGCAAAGAGGAGGTGGGAGACAAAAGAGCCCTCAGAACCAGCCATAACTGGGGCAATCCGCCTGTCCATCTGAGCCTGGCATAAAGCCCGAGAAAGATCATCAGCAGCCAGGATGAAAAGCAAAGGAGATAAGGGGCAACCCTGGCGGAGACCAACACTAGAATGGAAAAAGTCAGTCGTGTTTCCATTGATAATTAGAGAAAAAGAGGGCTTATGGATGCAAGCCATAATCCATTCTATAAATACTTCATCAAACCCAAACTCCAGGAGAGAGCGGTACAAAAAAACCCAGCTCAAACGATCATAAGCACGCTCCATATCAAGCTTAACAGCCATAAGACATCGTCTGGCCGGGGCTCTATGAAGAACATGCATAAACTCCTGAGCAATAAGAACATTATCAGAGATAGACCTCCCTCTAATGAAAGCCCCCTGCTCCTCTGAAATGAGGCGAGGAATCACCAGACAAAGGCGGCGAGCTAATAGGCGAGCACAAACTTTATACAATGTAGAACAGAGGCTAATGGGCCTAAAGTGCTGAGGGAGAGAAGCATCCACTCTCTTGGGCACCAAGGTAATGAAAGTCTGATTCCATTCAGAAGGAATATGTCTAGCTCTGAAAACATCCTGAATAGCTTGAACAACCTCCCGACCAACAATATCCCAATAGTGCCGAAAGAAAAATGGTGGAAAACCATCAGGCCCAGGGGCTTTGTTCGGCCCAAGCTCCCACAGGGCCTTCCTAATCTCATCAGCCGAGATCGGCCTGGTAAGCATATCGTTATCCAGGGAGGAGACCTTCCTAGAAGACGGAACCTGAACAACCGGATACCCATCACCATTAGAGTCAGCCATCTGGTCCGGAAGAAATGGAGAAGAAGGTCACTGATAGATTGAAAATCCTCCCTAATATGCCCGTCTTCATCTACTAACCTCCGAATCCGATTAGCAGCTCTCCGCTTCAGAGTGGCCTGATGGAAGAATCTGGTGTTACGATCCCCATCACAAATCCACTGAGCCCGAGATCTCTGCCACCAATACATCTCCTGCTGCCGTAAAAGGGAGTGGTGTCGAGCCAGCAACTCCCTAAGGAAAGAGAGGTCCGAATCCGCCAAAAACCCTTCCTGATCCTCCTTCGCCTGCATAACTTTAATATCAGTTTCAACCTGCTCAACTTGTCTGACCAGATCCCCCACCTCAACCCTGTTCCATCTGGATAGTCTGTGTCTGGCCATCTAAAACGCCGAGATAATCGATAGACAGCATTGCCCCTAACAGGAGTATGCCAGATCTGAGATATAATAGAACGAGCAGCTGAAAGACCAGTCCAAAACTGCTCAAATCTGAATTGCTTCCGCATAAGCTGATCAGCCTCTGTAGAAATCAATATAGGGCAATGGTCAGAAGCAATCCTAGGGAGATGAGTGACAGTAACCATAGGGAATCTTTGGAGCCACTGGGGAGAAGCCATGGCACGATCAAGTCTCTCCCAGACTCGAGCAGACCCCTGGCGGTTATTGCACCAAGTAAATTGGGATCCCGAATACCCTAAATCCAAAAGCCCAGAAGAGCCAATAAAGGATCTGAATTCATTAATATCAGCTGAGCCAGTAACCCGTCTGCCACCACGTTTTTCATTAGCCTCAGTGATACAATTGAAATCCCCCGCAATGATAGACGGAATACCCTTAGCAAGGAAGGAAAGCAGTTCGGACCAGAGAACCCTTCTCTCCCTGTAGTCCGTGCTGGCATAGACAGCCGAAAGAAACCAGGGGTCAGAAGACCCCTCAGAGATCATAAGACCAATTTGCTGATTGCACTGATGGAAAGCATCAATTCTGACAGCAGAGGTGCGCCATATAGCCAACATACCCCCCGACAGACCAACAGCCTCCACAGCATAAGAAGACCAAGTACGGGCAATCTGTCTACGAAAACGGAGAAGACTATCCCCCGAAAGCCTGGTCTCCAAGAGGACACAGATGTCAAAGTGGTGAACTTGCAATAATCTACTGAAGGAGGATCGAAAAGAAGGTTTTCGAGCTCCTCTAATATTCCATAGTAAGATCTTCATTTACAGGATGGCGGAGGATGGGACCCCTCCTTGATCCACTAGCATATCACTAACAATCATACAAGCATTCAACTGGGAGCCATCAACAGGCTTCAGAACAGAATTGGTCAACAGTCCCTCCGAACCAGGATCAGACTCACCTGAAGAGGAAGACTGTGCCTGAATTGGGGAACCAGAGATCAATCCCGTAGGATCGCCAGAAGAGTCAGCCAGCGGAAGATCAACCCTTCCAACAGATTGATCCCTCTCCGCCTCCAGTGCACCAACCTGAGAACTAGGAAACTGATCCAGCTGAATCGGAGAGCCGCAACTAATCTCTCCTATTTTGCTGAAAGAAACCTTTCCTTTTCCCTTTTTCTTGTCTGATTTAGATAAAATTCTTGGAGCATGAGAAACCTCCGGCCTGGCTCGCTTGAGTGGACCTGAACTGACTTCCCTGCTACCCACAGGACCTTCATAGCTCACCACTGTAGCAAGAGAGGAGAAAGGGTTATGAATCAAAGTGGGAAAGTTCAGACCAGGCTCCAGGGAATCAATCTCAGCATTAGATTTAAAGTTCAGAGAAGCTGCCTTAGAAACGGCACGCTCTCTCTGAACCGGCACGGGACTGTTCCCATTAACCACAATGACCTTCTCCTTCCCGGGGAGCGCCACCACATCATCAGGCCTACAATGCATTCTTGAGGACGAGGAGGGTCTCCGGCAAGCAATCTTCACCGGAGCAGCCCACCCTTCAGTCGATTCAGCCGTGCCCACTGGAGTCCCCTTCTTCACTGCCTGGGACGCAGAAGCAGATTCCGAGTTTGAAGCCGAAGCCATCGGAGAAGTCTTCATCTTCTCTACCATCTGAGGGTTAGAATCAAAGGATCTCTTCCGACCAGCAACGAGCCACGGCCCAAACAGAGGACCAGAAACAGAGCTATCCCCCTCAGGACAACGCGGCTGAGAACAGGGGCCATCCAAGTGCAGAGTGGCACAGCTCAAGCAAACTCCCTCTAAATTCTCATAAACAAAATTCTGCCAGAATGGATTGAGGCTTCCTTGAATCCGGGTACCTGGCCGGAGAGGGCGACTAAGGTCAATCCGCAGACAAGCCCTCGCAAACCCTCCCCTTGACTTCGCCACAGTAGCTGCATCAACGCAGACAAACTCGCCCGCTGGCTCAAGAATAGCTCTAAGGAATTCCTCCTTCCAGAATTCAAGAGGCAAAGCGGCAATCTCACCCAGATCAACGCAGAGGAGACGGAATCCTCCGCCGGTGTAAACTCCGGTTTCCACGGCTGAATACCAATCACCTGGCCGTTAATTACCCAAGGACGATGCAGAACCAGCTCACAAGCTTCCTTGGATTCAAAACGGAAAACATGGCATTTGAATGCCAAGCTAATTGGAAGGATTTCACCTGAGATACCAACTCATCTGAATTCCCTAATAAAGGCTTCAGCCGGGATCCAACGATGAAACGAGCGGACGATCAGAGCATACTGCTGCCAGCCCGTCACCTCCTCTTCAAGCTCCGCCACCGGGAGATGAGTCACCTCCGGGAACGAAGCCTGCAGCCTCTCGATAACAGCAGGCGACGGGGACTGGGTAACCCAGTGAAAGCCATTCGACAACAACCTCCTCCCCGGATTCCGGCTACCTTCGACCGGATCAGGAGCCATAGGAATGGAGGGAAGGCCGAAGAGAAGAAACCGGAGAAACGGCGAAGGAGCAGAGACGAAGAACACCCAGCAATCAAGGAAGAAGAAAACGGACGCACGAATCTTAAAGCAGGAGGAAGACGGAGAACCAGAGCACTCGGCTTGTTGATTGGTTAACAAGTCAAACTCTTTAGAGTTTGGAGCAATCCAGGAACTCACGGAAATTCCTTTTGCTCAGCAGGAAGAAATTCAGAAACTTGCAGGATTTCTTTAAGAAGAGGTGTTCGATTCCAGCGTTAAATCCCACAGACGAGGCTCCCGATTTCTCCCAAGAAGGCGTTCCAGCATTAAAGGGACGTTAAGAGCATTAATTCAGGTCAAAGTTCCATGGTCAACGGTGAGTCCCTCTTTATGGAAGCCTTGATACGTTAAGAAGAGCCATGGAGTCAACTTCTTGAAAGGGTTGTAGGAGAGGATTTCAACCAGGATTTCACCTTTAGATTGTTTGTGGCCTGATCAACCATGAGTAGTGGAAGCAAAGTTGAGTTTGAAAAATTTAATGAAAAAGTGAGTTTTTCCATGTGGAAGGTGAGGGTTGAGGATTTACTAGTGCAGAATTTTTTTGATGTTGCTTTGGAATCAAGCCTGAGGAGATTTCAAAAGGGGATTGGTTGTCTCTTGAGAAGAGGGCATATGTAGCGATCAGAGGATGTCTTGCTGATTCAATTTTGTACAGTGTCCTAGATGAGAAAAAATCGAAGAGTCTTTCGGCCAAGTTGCATTCCTTATACATGGGCAAAAAATATGTGCAATAAACTTATGTTAAAGAAACAATTATATAGTCTTCAGATGCAGGAAGGCGGGGGATATTGTTCTTTATATTCAGAAGTATGATAGGATATGCAATGATTTGATGACTCTTGGTGTTAAGATGGAGGAAGAAGATAAATCTCTTCTCTTGTTATGTTCATTGCCTATATCTTATGATCCTCTTGTTACTACACTGCTTTATAGAAAAGAAATACTGCTTTATGAAGATATTGTGTCTGTGTTGAGATCCAATGAGCAGCGGGGAAAGATAACAGGGGAAGGTGTACCTCATGAGGGCCTCATGGTAGGAGAGAGAACCGGCAGAGACAAGGAGGTCAGCAAGCATAGGGGCCAATCCAGGTCCAAGTCAAAGAAAGGCAAAGGCAAGTTCAAGTGTTACAAGTATAATGGGGTTGGACACATAAAGAGGAATTGTCCTCTTTGGAAAAAACCTCAAGAAGAGATGAAAGAGAAGAAATCTGTCAGTACTGTTGAAGATGTAGGGGTCAAGGAGGACCTCTTGGTGGTTTCAGATGCACACAAAAGTACAGCAGATAGTTGATTACTTGATTCAGCCTGCTCACATCATTATACACCGCATCAGTCCTGGTTTGCAGATTATACTAAAATCGATATGGGGAATTGATATTAGGGGATAGCCATTCTTGCAGGGTGGCAGGAGTTGGCACAGTTAGGATCAGAATGTTTGATGGGGTTGTGAGAACTCTTACTCATGTAAAGCATATTCCTAACTTGAAAAAGAATCTAGTGTCCTTGGGGTACCTGAAGAGGAATGGATTTGGTTTCAGTTGTCATTCCGGGAATGGTGTACTTCAATGTCATGAAAGGTGCCATGATTATGATGAGAGGGAAGAGGTTGAAAAATAATTTGTATCAGCTGGTTGGGTCTATAATGTATGGAGGGTCTGAGACAGCAGCAGCAGTGCACAGTCAGCATGATATATACCGCATGTGGCACTACCGTCTTGGTCACATGGGAGAGCGGGGCATGAGAGTACTGATGAAGGACATAAGGATTCCAGCTTTGGATGAGGGTGCTGCAGAGGTCTGTGAGCCATGTCAGATGGGCAAGCAACACAAGGTAAAATTTTCTACCAGTTCAGCGCATAATACATGTCCCTTGGAGCTAGTACACAGTGATGTTTAGGGTCCAGCTCCAGTTTTGGACAGGAATGGGCCAGATATTTCATGACTTTGATTTATAATTTTTTAAGGAAGGTCTGGGTATACTTCTTGAAGGAAAAGTCAGAGGTCTTCTCCAAATTTCAAGCATGGAAGGCTGAGGTGGAGAAGGAGACAGGGAGATATGTAAAGGTGGTGCGGTCTAATAACGGTGGAGAATTCACAAGTAAGGAGTTTCTGAAATTCTGCACAGACGAAGGCATCAAAAGGTAATTTTCAGTGGTTAGAACTCCTCAACAAAATGGAGTGGCTGAGAGAATGAACTGAACTCTCATGGAGAAAGCTAGATATATGAGATTGCAAGTAGGATTACCTAAAATGTTTTGGATGGACACAGTTGACATAGCAGCCTACTTGGTGAACAGGTCTCCTCATGTCAAGCTTGATGGGAGGTTACCAGAGGATGTGTGGTCTGGTAACAGGTGGAGCTTAACCATATCAAAGTTTTTGGATGTACAGTATTTATACATGTGGATGCCAGTCAACGGACCAAGTTGGATGCCAAAGCCCAAAAAATGGTGTTCATTGAATATCCGTGAGGAGTCAAGGGATACAGCTATGGGATCCCTTGGAGCAGAAGGCCATGATCAGCAGGGATGTAATTTTTGATGAGAGCTCAATCCTCAAGAAGCAGGAGGTGGTAGAGGTTCAGCCGGAAGCCCAGTTGGACGTGGGTGGGTAGCAGGAGGCTCAGCAGGGCGCAGCTGAGCAACTAATCTCTTATGATATTTTACCTTTTGTAGGATCGCCAAGAGGACATGAGAATCAGGTGGAGCATACTCCAGATATATCTTCACATGCGGGGACCAGTCAGATGCATGCTCATGGCAGAGATGAGCAGAGGAGGAGTCACATCCTGGGATAGGCATCGGCATTGCACTACATAAGCCAAAGAGGGTCATTCGGCAACCGGAGCGATATAGGTTTGGTGAGACCATGTCATATGCATTGGTGGCTGCCAGTGGAGGACCAGTTACCTACCAGAAGGCAATGACAAACCAGGATAGAGATATATGGTCCAGGCAATGGCAAAAGAGATGCAGTCCTTGCAGAAGAATCAAACTTGGCGGTTGGTATTACTGCCAAGTGGAAAGAAGCCCATTGGTTGTAAATGGGTATTTCAGTGCAAAGAAGGAGCCACAGAGAAGGAGAAGATCAGGTATAAGGCTAGATTAGTGGCCAAAGGATTTTTTCAGAAAGAAGGCATTGACTACAATGAGGTGTTCTCTCCAGTGGTACGATACACATCTATCAGGATGTTGCTGAGCATTATAGCAGTGCAGAATTTGGAAATGGAGCAGATGGATGTCAGGACGGCCTTCCTTCATGGGGATTTGGAGGAGGAGATTTATATGAAGCAACCATAGGGGTTTATAGAATCGGGGTCAGAAAGAAAGGTATGTTGTTTGCAGAGATCCTTATATGGTTTGAAGCAGTCACCACGTCAATGGTATCTGCGGTTTGATACCTTTGTGAGAAGCATTGGCATGTCTAGATGTGAGTATGATCCCTGTGTTTATTTTCGAATTTTAGAAGATAATTCCAGATTATACTTGCTTTTGTATATGGATGATATGTTAATTACATGCAAGAGTAAAGCTGTTGTGGAGGATCTAAAGGCAGCATTGTCAGCTGAGTTTGAAATGAAGGATTTAGGTCCTGCTACACGAATTTTGGGGATGAAAATTTTCAGGAATAGATACAAGAGGTTGCTTCATTTATCTCAGGGGACTTATATCAGGAGGATCTCGGAGAGGTACAATATAGATAGTGCAAAGCCAGTCGCATTACCATTGGCCGGTCACATTAAGCTCTCCAAGATTATGCCACCGAGTTCTGAGATAGAGGCCGAGGAGATGTCCAGAGTACCTTATGCTTCAGGAGTTGGCAGCCTCATGTATGCTATGATGTGCTGTAGGCCTGACCTTGCATATGCTGTTAGCCAAGTTAGCAGATTCATGGCTAGTCCGGGTAAAGCACATTGGAGAGCTCTGAAAGGGATCTTCAAATATCTTGTTGGCACAGTCAGTGTTGGCATATGCTATGGGTATAGTAGCATGGAGGATGGCACTAGACTGACCATGGAGGCTCAGGATCATGTAGCAGGTTTTGTTGATGCTGACTATGGAGGTGATTTGGACACCAGGAGGTTAACGACAGGGTATGTCTTTATGTTGAATGGTGGTCCAATATCATGGAAGTCAAGTCTGCAGCCAGTGACGGCTTTGTCTACTACATAGTCATAGTATATTGGTATTTCAAAGGTTGCAAAGGAGGCTATGTGGCTGAAAGATCTTGCACTGGAGTTGAGGATAGAATAGGGGGTGATCATGGTATTTTCTGATAGCCAAAGTGCTTTATGTTTAGTCCAGAATCCAGTCTATCATTGTAGGACCAAACATATTGACATCAGATACCACAGGATCAGGGAGCTTGTGGAGGATGGTGAGTTGGAGCTTGTGAAAGTGTTTACCAAAGATAACGTAGCGGATGCACTCACTAAGGTACTATCTCGAGATAGCTTCTTCAGATGTGAAGCACTGATGGGATTAATGGATCAGGTGGAGCTTACTGTAACTTTGATGCACCAAGGTGGTGATTGTAAGCTCAGGTGTGGCACATCCAAAGTTCAGGAGAGTCATACAGGTTTGAGAGCTTAGGCTATATAAGTTCTTAGGTTCCTAAGTCATTTGGGTCGGCTTGTGATCCAAGAATAGAGAGCATGTGAGTCATGGGTGTACATGGGCTCGGGTTTGAGTGCTTTCTTGCATGGCTTAGAAGGGAGTTTTTGAGAGAATGTTTAATAACCTAATTGTAGGTTATGGAACTGGGTCCAGGAGGATTGGGCTCAGGTTTCTGGATAGACTTCCATATTTTAGGGAGTTTGTTAGGGAGTTGGTTACAGTCCGGTGCGGATAAGTTTTATCATCCAAGATGGATGGTTATTTAAGGCTCTATCTGAATGTAACCGGTTAGTCGAGACCTTAAAAAAAAAAGGCATTCTCTTTTTCTTCTATATCTATCTATTTTTCTTCTCCTCTATCTTTTCTTACACGCCTGATCTCGGCGGAAGCTGCGCAACAATCAGCTGGTTATAAGCATTTGCTAGCATATCTGAAAAATTGTTCTTTGTCTAAGCATCTCCTGTTAATGTCTTTTTCAGAAGGATTATTCTTGCCTCCGACTCTTGAAAACGGGAGCTTCTATTGGCGCCCACAAAATACCTCTCAGCACCCGCATAAAAAAAAAAAAAAAATTGCTAAGTACACCCACATGATAACTGACTACACCCACCCATATTTTATTAATCCCTAAATTACCCTCACACCCTTTCACCCCTCCCTCACAAATTCTCAGCACACCCCACCCACATTCTCAGCACGCCGCCCCCCCCTCCGCCCTCCACCTCCACCGATCGTCTCCTCCTCTCCCGGCGGACCTCCTCCCCTCCCGGCGGAGCACGTCTTCCCCTCCCGGCGGTTCTCCGGCCAGGTGAGTCCCTTTTTTTTTTTACTTACCTCCCATGCCGGCGGAGCGGGTTGTCCGGCATGGGAGCTCCCATGCCGGCGGCGGCCCGGCATGAGAACGAGGAAGGGAGCCGGCGGCCCGCCGGCTCCCTTCCCGTTAAGCATTTTTTTTTTTTTTTTTGTGAGTGCCGGCGGCATTCCCGCCGGGAGCTCCCTCTCTGGCGGGTTGTCCGGCATGGGAGCTCCCATGCCGGCGGCGGCCCGGCATGAGAACGAGGAAGGGAGCCGGCGGCCCGCCGGCTCCCTTCCCGTTAAGGAATTTTTTTTTTTTGTTTTTGTGAGTGCCGGCGGCATTCCCGCCGGGAGCTCCCTCTCCGGCGGGTTGTCCGGCATGGGAGCTCCCATGCCGGCGGCAGTCCGGCATGAGAACGAGGAAGGGAGCCGGCGGCCCGCCGTCTCCCTTCCCCGTTAAGCAATTATTTTTTTTTTTTTTTTTGTGAGTGCCGGCGGCATTCCCGTCCGGAGCTCCCTCTCCGGCGGGTTGTTCGGCATGGGAAGCATGGGAGCTCCCATGCCGGCTGTCCGGCATTAGAACGAGGAAGGGAGCCGGCGCCCCACCGGCTCCCTTCCCCGTTAAGGTTTTTTTTTTTTTTTGAATGCCGGCGGCATTCCCGCCCGGTGCTCCTCTCCGGCGGGTTGTCCGGCATGGGAGGCATGGGAGCTCCCAGATCGTTAACAGTAAACTTATTAACCCACTTGCACATAACACTATTGAATTTTAGCAATTGCACTTATTGGCTTGGCAATTGCACTTATTGGCTTGGCAATTGCACTTATTGGCTTGTCATCCTTGGTCAATTTAGTCTTATAATTCATCAATGTAAATCTGAATTTTTTGTTCAGTTTCGTCATATAACTTGTCTACTTGATTTGCATTTTGATTGACGTATATGCTGATACTCAGTTTCAGATATGGATGCTGGTTCCTCGCGATTTAGACCCACGGCGTCAGCCAGAAGACGTCGTGCCGGTCATGCTGAGGCCGAGGTTCCTGCTGCACCATCGCCCCCTGCTGAGACAGTAGACGAGGACATGCCCGCTATGGACGTTGAGGGTGAAGCTGTCGGGCCATGTCCAGGAGGTCCAGAGGATGAGTCTGTCCTGAGTAGTTTCAGGACACATATAGCAGCCTCGATCTGGAGGCAACAGGTATTATTTAATTGCTATTGCATTTTACTTTCTTTAATGTATCGTTACGATGCTGTGATATAAATTATTAATGGCATTTATATTACAGGAACGGGCTCCACTGAAGTGCATGAACCATGCTGCCAAGGTAGGTGAATGGCAGTGGTGGGAATCAAGGCAATCAAATAGGAAGTTCAGGGCAATCATAGAGCAGTCGGGCCTTATAGATCTAGTGCACTCCTCTTATCGGTTCACCGATAAGATTCTTGTCTCCGGCTTTGTAGAGAGATGGCAGCCCGAGACGAACACCTTCCATCTACCCTATGGCGAGATGACTATTACATTGGACGATGTAGCCGCCATCTTAGGGATTACTGTCACGGGTTCCTCAGTGTCATGTGAGAGGATGAGCGATCGGGATGCTGAGGACATACTTGTTGAGCTATTGGGTGTGTCAGATACAGATGCGCGTCAGGAGGTTCTATCTGTACGCGGTCAGTCTGTTAGGTTAGAGTGGCTGAAGAGTCATTTTCACACTGTATCTGATAGAGATAGCCATCACAGGATAGAGTGTGCAGCGCGGGGGTATTTGCTATTTTTGATAGGGTGCACACTCTTTGTTGATAAAAGTGGAACGAGGGTGCCTATAGCTTATCTTGCTCTATTTAGGGATTTGGATAGAGTGAGCTCATATTCCTGGGGTGCCGCTGCCTTGACTTTCTTGTACCGTCAGCTGGGGATTGCGTCTAGGGCATCAGTTAGACAGATCAGTGGATACATGACGCTGCTCCAGGCTTGGATTTATGAGCATTTTCCAGATCTCACTCCTCATCCATCCCTTGATTATACTGATGCGAGGCCCCGCGTGCACCGTTGGCATCCTGGCAGTCCATCACGTACCACGATGGACCATTTAGTGTTCTTCGTGAGTCATTGGACGTTTTGAGGGCCGATCAGGTATGTACCATGATGTATCGCTTGTATATTTAAGTTTTTTTAATTTGCTATATATGAGCTAGCTGGGTATTGTTTATATGTTGCAGGTCATTTGGGATCCCCATCGTCATCAGCGAGCTGATCGTCCGTTCCTAGACATTGCATTCTTCAGTGGATGCCTAAGTGTATGGATGTCGTAGAACCCTATCATCCTGAAAGGGTTCTACGACAGTTTGGTCGGATACAGACGATCCCTCGCGCGCCACTAGCCCCTGCGCGAGCCAGTAGAGGACCGACAGCAGGATCGTACCGTATTGCGTATGTCTTCTTGGATCAGTTATGGGAGGAGTGGAAGGATCACGTACTGAGCCAACGTCGTAGGAGCCATCCGGTTGTCCGACCATCGGACTGTGTTCCAGGATATATGGCTTGGTATTCTCGTATCACGCACTTGGTTGTCCACCCCCCAGAGAGCCGATCCAGCATATATGATCGTGCACGAACTGAAGATGTCGATGTTGATCTTGACGTTTACCGGCGGCGCTGTGAGGATGCCATCAGCATTGCTACCACACTCTACATATGGGTCGGGTGGAGATTGCATCATTTGGGACCGACTACATGTACGATGTTATGTCGCATATGGTTGATGTTCTGCAGGGTCAGCACATCTCGACTGTTGAGCCTGATGTGCCTGGACCCAGTCATGCACGACCTGATGTTCCTGGATCTAGTCGGGCACCCACACAGCAGTATAGGCGTCGACGACGACGGGCTGGGGATTGATTGGGATTTGTATTACTTTTACTTGTTACAAAGTCAATATTTTGTTATATGTAACATTCAAAGCAAATGAAATGAAATGAAAGTTTCAATTACATTTTTTTATCTTATTGACAAACATTTCATCCCTTGCCATTCCGTTTCATCCGTGCCATCCCGTGCCGGTACGTGCCGGGCCGCTTGTATTAACACGCACAATTATCGCGCAAATCGCATTGATTATTCTAAAATATAATGACATGGGTTATTGAAAAATATCAAAGGCCAATCAAACCCGTGCCGTGCCAAAGAAACGCTTGCCGTGCCAATATTACGCGTGGGCCATCAATTGGTGCCCCGTGCCGATCTGCGCACGAGATGGCCCAGGACCCATATCCTCCTCGACATTCCACACAACCACAAAGCCCCGTGCCGGCCCGTGCCGGTGGCGTGCCGGATTTTATTAAAGATTTTGAAATAACTCAATAAATCACTCAATTTTATAAATATTGAAAATATTTTGAGTACCCTCTTGTCTGCGCACCCGACGGCCCGGGCCCCATCTCCTCAGACCCATTCCACACAACCGCAAAGCCCCGTGCCCCGTGCCGAATATATCCTCTGTTCGGTCTGACAGAGCCGAACAGAGTCAAACTGTTCGGCCCTGTGTGGCCGAACAAATAGCCTCTATTCGGCCCAGTGTGATCCGAACAGAGGATATTTGTTCGGCCACACAGGACCGAACAAAGGCCTCTTCGAGTGAAGGCCTTTGTTCGGTCCTGTGTGGCCGAACAAATGGCCACTGTTCGGCCCAGTGGGGCCGAACAGAGGATATCTTGACACTCCTATAAATTTTTTTTATACATTATTATTTATAATAAAAGATGGTTCTATGTAGTTGAAAAAAAAAAAATTTTAAATGAGTTGAATTGAGTTGAGCTGAGATCATTCATAATAAAAGCTTGAGGGGGGAGGGGGGGTTCTCCTCCACTACAAGTCAAAAAACAAAAATTGCTGCATTGCCTCTAAACTATTGGATGTGAAGCTCTGCCTGGAATCTGGTAATAACTACATCTTGTATGGCATTGAACTCCATTCACTGTTATCCGCCAAGGCTGTCAATTAGCTTGCAATTAGAAGGTACAGTGGCATTGTTCTTGGTCAGAGTTTCTGCCGACCAAGACGCGCCATTCTTAATGATGTTAGGACGCCATCATAATTTCGAAAGCTCTAGCATGGACCTCTGTTAGTCCTTGCTGATCCAAATAGTGACCAACAATTTCCCTCCCATCTCACATCAGAGTGCCCCGGCCATGTGTTTTCCCTGACCTCACGGACGCCAAGCCAGGGCCACTGCTCGTTTGGGACCATGGCCTTGTACTTTTGCTGATTACTAGTCTTATGCAGGCACACAATTAGCAATTTTTTTTTCTTTTTTTTGTTCAATTCTCGTGCATAATTTGGTCTGTTCATCACGATGTTACGCTTGTTTTATACGCAGTTATATTCTTCTGGTGAGGAAGCTATGGGTAGACGGATCATCTGGGTGTGGAAAATAATGGATTGAGAATTTCACTTCCCCGATTATGACTTCTAGCATTCAAATATCAACATAAAGATGGATGTTTCTTTCTTAATTCATACTCATATTACAGATCTTTTCTTACTTTCAAAACACATTGGAAGCTAATACATAGTAATTGGAGTCAGTTTTCAAAATCAACTCAACCGTTATCAGAGAGCCCAAATGAATGTTATCCAGCCAAACCTCAGCCATATGTGAATATATATCTCACTTTGTATTTGTATAGAGGTGAAGGCTTAAATATAAAATAACTGTTGAAATTGAAGATAATAAAGAAAATTTTCAGCAGGGGACATCCAACTATTGTACGTCTCCCTTTGTTGGTATAAAAGAATAAATCACCAGAATTAAATGCAATTCCAAGGGAACCCATTTAATTGCATGCCGAGCATGCAAAGACTCGTGAATTAAATCACATCCAACGTTGTGAGATACTAGGATGTGATCGCGGAGTTGTAAGCTGGCTGTAATTAAAGTCTTTACTAACTTTCCATGTACCGATCTCTCTCTCTCTCTCTCTCTCTCTCTCTCTCTCTCTCTCTCTCTCTCTCGGTAAAAAGACCGAATAAAAATTAAAGAAATAACCTAAGCAAATCTCCTTAAACTTTTCTCTTAAACATATAGGACCATCCATGACAAAACCCAGATTGTGTATTATAATAGATCAGCACTTAATTAGCAACTACTTATCAATTTCTTTGCATGATGCAACTAATTAGGATTACTTGTCATCCATGAAATGGTGATCAGGATCATCCCATTTGGCTCCACCAAGATAATCCTACATGGCGGTGATCTGTGATCACCCCGCGTAATGGAGGTGATCCTATTATTGTCCTCAGAAATGATGATTCAAGATCATTTCCTTCGATAGTCTTGGACTAAAATATATAATTTAAAATACCCTTTATTTATAATAAATATATTATAATAGCAATAATTTACATATAACATGATATATAAAATTAATATATTATACTACAATATAATTAATGCATTATATTATCTAGTAATTTTTTATTTATAATAAACTATACAAAAATATAATATATGATATTATTATATTAGATTATAACATAGTATATTATATTGTAATTTATCAATTATACAATGTAATATATTGTACTATATTATATACTATATAATATTATAATATAATATTATTAGTTTTATATTATAATACATGTTATAATTTAACATATCATATGATGTTATTATATATGTTATAGTAATATGGTATAAATACAATAGTATGATTTTTGATATCTTATGGTTAATATCTTGAATTTCCATGGCATACCAATATGGTGATAGTAGATGACCAACGATCCTTAATTAATATAGTATACCATACCAAATACAGTGATCTTCGATCATTGGGAATCATGTCATCAATGATCCAAAATCATCAAAATGATTTCAGAATAGTCATCCATACTTTAAGGAGTTTTTCTGGAAAAGATATTATTGCTATACTAATCGATCCGTCGTCACATCAGACGTACCATATATACCATATCGGATGTGCCGATATTGCATTAGAATTATACGTGTATATATACCTCTTAATACCACTTGATATTTGTGAGTACAACTAAGAAGTATGATAAGAGTCATCCAATTTATGATCAATAACTCCTCGCATTCCACGTTCCATTTATAATGATTTGGCACGGGTCGAACTCCTCTCCTCTTATCAACTAAAAATTGTAGATGGAAGAGTTTAGTGGTCTGAGTCAATCCTGTGGAGCACCTAAAGTTCCATTGAAATATATAAGCCCCTCTTTTCCCCTTGACCATGTTCCTTTTTTTTTTTTTTTTTTGTTTCTTCCTCTGAATGAAAGGGAGGGTTAAGCCCTCTCAGATTTCATTAAGGATACAAATCATCTTACAAACTTTTATAAAATTATGATTGGAAGTTGTAGAATCTTCAATATAATTAAGGATGGCGAGTTATAGATTTAGGGGGTATGGAGAAACAGTAACCTTGCTTTGATAATTTACATTCATGCGTTGCTATCTCAACTACTCATGATCAAGAAAGCAACATGGCATGCAACACATAACAATAGAATAATTCTAAAGTTGAGACTAACCAAGGTTCATCCATAGACTAACATTAGTATTGACTTAACAAATTTCTGATCGTTGGTATTCTAAAGCTATTTTGAGTAATAACCACTGGCACATGCGACTGGTGACCTCAACTGCCTCTTTATGTGGCCTAGGTCTCTGTTTTATATTTAAGAGGCAGAGGGGACGTACCAACAAATCCACCAACCTTCTACTGTCAATTTAATGGCTTCTCATTCGCTCAAAATTTAATGCCTTAGAAAAAAATGAAAGGTGAGATCATTATCATTAAAGTTCCAGTGTATCGTTTTATCACGTAGTCATAACGATAATTTAGCTTTGAAAGCACCTACAAGAGCAAGGCATGTAACGTGGAGTGGAGTACACTTCCAATTTTATCAGATATCTCAAATGAAACTTTAACGTAGCTCATGACGTAAATTAGCACCTCGTGCCAGAGAATAATATTGGAACTCTTCTTCGTAGTCTTTTTTGTTCTCTGATTCCAAGATTGCTTTCAATAAGAGCAAGGTGACGGGAGTTTTGTGAATGGAAACAGCTCAAATTGCACAGTGGACGAGATTGTATGCTTGAATCTAGAAAGGTGTTGAAGTCCTGGCATAGCAGTTTATCCGAACTCTCGACAAGAATTACCAAGATATAGCGAAATAGGTATATGGAGCCAACAAATTAAAGGAAAAAATCACAGGACGATATGAATAATTCATCAGTCAACAACGCTCGCAGATCCATCTCTTGGATAGTTTAATCTTGATTCAAGGATAATAAAGGGAATGATCGATCCAGCGAGAGGGAGAATATACAAAGTGGATTAGGGTGGTGATAGCAAATCTTTCAGCTTCGAATGGACATCAGATGATTTAAAAGAGCCAGAATTTTACTGAACAAAATAAAGGAGGAAGGAGATTTATTAGCATTGAAGATTCTGAAGTTCATATCTTTCTGAATATTTATGCCATCAACAAGAAATCAACAATTCATCATCCTAGGCTGATCTCCATTATTCTCCAGAGAGATGTCTTCTCCTTCAGGGCATCTACAAATGATATATACTCTTATGTCTAGAGAAGTTTTTTTTTTTTTTTTTTCCTCCCTTCCTTCCGCTCCCTCTTCTGTTTTATTTCTCCCTTTCCTCCTCATCTTATTGCGTGCGTTGGGGCTATGCTCTCCTCGCCATGCCCAAACAACCCCTTAGAGCTTTTGTAATATTATATGCATTATCGGTTCAGGTTTAAGTGATAATCAACTGCATCAAGCCCTGTATTTTACTTGGATATTGATCTTCTTGGAGTCATGCTCTTCTTGCCTTTGCTCTTGCTTTGGACTTGCAACCACAGTCCACAGCTTTAGAATACCATGCACAGTCCACAGCTTACATACCAAAATTGCAAAAGATTAACCAAGAATTAGGATCAGTAACCTGCTTTGGTCCCAGAATCAGAATGGAACCTAGAAGCAACTCTTGAAGCAACTTTCCATGACGCTAAGATAAAAAGAGAAAGAAATTCCAAATGCAATATAGTTAAAATTTAAAGAAAAATTAAATATTCTCGTCCCAAAAAAATATTTCAAATAGTTTCTTAGCTGTTCTCCTCTGAGATAATTCTCCCCCTCCTTGAACCTCATGTGGGTCTATTATATCTTTTACTTTTTTTTCTCCTATAATAATGGAGTAGATTGCGTGCGGTTGGCGCCGTGGAGAAAGGAACGCTTCACGCTCTCGACGTCTGTTTCTTGGAGAAAAGGAAAACACTTCACGCTATCGACCGTGGAGTAATAACAGACCGTTGTATCACGCCACCCTTAACGGGACCATCATTAATAGCTTTCACAACCTTCTTCGAAAAATTTAAGCTTGTCCAGAAAAGGTTCGATCTCGCAATCTTGGCTGTTCATACATTACATCATAGCTATAATTGCATAAGCCCCTTGTAAGTACCATATGATCCTGATCAAATTAATAAAAGATTTCACAATCTAGCTCCCATCCAAAACGCAGCAAGATTTTATATACTTTCGCATTCAAGATAGCTAGCATGCACGGAAAAGAATTGATTTTATAATCAACATTTTCTATCCATTAGATAACATAACATCCGTGGAATCATGAGCTACTTATACCACCTAGAAGAAGGGAGCATCATATGAATCAATCGGCTGGTCCTAGAGACTACTTCCAATATCATTACACCATGGTTGAAAGAAAAACAGTTCCAAATAAACGAAGGGAAAGTTTAAACCAATTTACTATAGTATTTATGCCATACATCTAACGAAAACTAATTTTGTTTTTTTTAAAAAAAAAAGATGAGGCATATATTGTTATTGAATCATTTCTATACCTTCAATTTGGAGGGCAACATCTATTAAAAGGCTCTCATCAATCGCTTTATAATCCTTTTTTTTTTAATAGCCAGGCGATCATACCACTCGGGTATTAGTCAAACCCATGGTATCAGACAGTAATATCAAACATAAAACAGGACAGAAGTCTCCACTAGTTCAAGATCAGATTCCTGTATGATGGGCAATGGAGGAAGCCACCCAATCAGCAGTAGAGTTGGATTCCCTATAAACATAACGATAGTAAACCTCATCAACCAAATGAAGGACTGATCTGATGTCGTGAATAAGAGAATTAACTGAAGATCGATCCTCAGCATCTTGTCTGATTTAGTCGATGACTGCAGCAAAATCATCCTCAATATACAGTCGTCGGATGCCAAGGATATCAATAGCATATGTAATATCCGTCCAAGCAGCATAAACCTCTGCCCACGAATTAGATGTGTGAATAAGGCTTCGTCCATGAGTAGCCAGCATCAATCCATCTAAATTCCAAAGATAAAATCCGCACAAGCTATCCTTCCTTTGATACTCCCATTAAAGTTGATATTAACAAAACCCGTAACGAGAATCCAAGGTAGTGTTTAAATAAGGGATAAGAGGGATATCCAGAGGATATCCCTTCTTATTTCCAAAAACCATAACTATAAGGGATAGCTGGGAATAAAGTTAACCAAAGGGATAATCCATGGTTAACCATGGGATATCCCCTCAATTTATTCCCTAGAGAATACAGGAATAGCTGGTTATCCCTCCAACTAAGAGTAAAAAAATGGTATCTTATGAATTTACCTTTTTGCATTTGATATGATCAATGGGATAGCCAAGGGATATCCCTAGGGATAGCCAGGGGATAAACTCTATCCCATACACTTATCAATGGATAATATTTTTCCTATCAAACACTACCTAACTGTCTATCCACATAATCTTGTAAATAATTTCTTATTAATATTTTTAAATAGATTGAGTGGAGGACCTCACTTTCACACTTTCCCTTAAAAAAAAAAAAAAAAAACAACCGTTATGCTAAAATAAAAGATTTTATTGTCACCATTTATAACAGCAATGAAATCATGATGAGCTCTATATGAGACTGAGGTTGTGCAATCTATAAAATAACAACAACGTACGTACGTACAATAAAATTTTGACACTAAATTAATTAAGTCATCAGTTTTTCTTTATTATATTCGATTCTAGGTCATATTTTAATAAGAAATAGTCTTCCTGATCTTGAACCCTGAAACAGTTCAGAATGCTTTGTTTGCAACCCTACCAGTAGGCCATATAAACCCCACCCAGGAACGACATGCGCCTCTGTGTTGCTAAGTTATATATTTTTACCTTTTGTTAATCTAATCTTTCTCTGGCCTGAAATTCACGCACCAACTCAGTATTAATATGGACGATATATAGGAGGGAGGGTAATCACCGCCAAATCAAATTAAATTAAATTAAGCCACCAGCATGAGAAAAGAAATGAAGCTTTGGCATTGAGTTGCTTCATCTCTCCGTGCATGAGAAACGGTGGGTTGCACCCGTGAAACATGGCTCGTGGCGACGGTAGTTCTTTCTGCCACGTCTAGTTGCGAGCCGAGTCAGCCGTTGGGCATTTTGAATGGCTTATTAACTGTGAACTCTTTCTCCTTTGTCAGTGAATTAAATGTCACGACGAAGGACACTGACGTAAGGTCATGATAGCGGCACTTTATCACGCTGCTATATATTAAGACCCAATCCCAAAGGAGCAACGAGCGTGCGACTGCGAGCTAAGCGTAGAGGGTAGAATGGAGTTGGAAGGAGTGTTGGCAGAGTTGAGAGAGAGCTTCAAGAGCGGAAGGACGAGAAGCCTTTCATGGAGGCAGTCTCAGCTGGCAGCTCTTTCGGTCATCCTCCACAAAGAGGAAGAGAACATCTTCCGGGCTCTCAGGGAAGATCTCGGCAAGCATAAAGCCGAAGCCTTCAGAGATGAGGTCACCCCAGAACCCCCCCCCCCCTCCTGAAACTTTCTAATTAATTTTCTACTCTTTTTTTTTTTTTTTTTTGAATCTCTTTCACTTCTTTTAGGTGGGAGCTTCGATCAAATCGGTTAACCACGCGATAAAGAACGTGAAGAGATGGATGGCTCCAACGAATGTATGCATACCAGTCTCCTCTTTGGTATATCTTTGTCTAATTTTCAAGTTCATAAGATTTATATATTTTTATTTTTTATCATTTGAGTGGATGCAGGTCGGCGTGCCAAAGGTTGCGTTTCCAGCAACGGCGGCGGTGGTGCCGGAGCCGCTTGGCGTTGTGCTCATATTCTCATCTTGGAATTTCCCCGTAGGTCGGTAAGAAGCTGTGGTCTTAGGTGTTGTCTTTTTCTAAGTGTTGATGCAATGGAGTCAGTTTGAAGATTAATTCATTAGGATCAGGAATGTGGACATACAAAACTAACAACACCCTGAATCCATAGATTTCCACCTTACCAGATGGGGAAGATGGGGAAATGGATTTCATGGGGGCATAGGCATAGCTTCTTCTTCAAATAGAGGGGACAGGTGCTGCCAGCAATAAGAGCGATTAGGGGTAACAAAATTAAACACAACACAAAATAAATGGGTTTGGATTGATGTTTAATGGGTTCGGATCATAATCATGTCATAAAAGAATTATATCATACTATATGTTGATCTGTCAATCAGAAAAGGATATGGTTATGACCTAATTAATTTAAAGAAAGTTATAGTTTCATTTGTTTATGCAATTGAATTTCATGTAGTTGATGAAATTTAAATTGTTTAGTTTAAATAATTTGATATTATGATTATTTTTCTTGTGTGGTTAAGCATTATGTTGAAAAATGCATGTTTTTATATTAAAAAAATAAAGTAACAGGTTAAGTATTACGTTAGTTGTATCTATTCGTGTTAAGTGAGTTGTTAAGTAATGTTTATTTATGTTAAGTGAGTCATATTGTGTCAATTTAACATGATATATTATTAAATGGATTATGCGTGTTGACTTGATTAATTAAGGAGTTGTGTTTACGTTAGAACTTTTGATACGATTAATTAATTAATTAACTTGTGTTCATATTGACCTAATATATTGCAGTTTCAACACTTCACAAATAAAATAATACCACATGAATTGCCACCCCTAAAGCTGAAAGAAACATTACAAATTGCCACCCCTAAAGCAGCATACGCAACTCATCTAAGCCATTTTCCAATTACATGGGATCGGCTACATGAATCTACTTCCTCCACTCTGCTCTATTCAGGACTAAGTTGGCACGTCCTAGCCCTTCGCATAGTTTGATTTAGTAGATTCATGTTTTAGGGGATTTGATTGAGTTTTATATTGGCTGTCAGCTACCTAACGCAACCCCTAAAGCAGCATCATAAATAGATTTAACTTGTACTAGTTTTGTGGAGCACTTTGATGAGATCTTCAAGGAGCATGAAAGGATGATTTGAGGTTCTGTAATTTTGAAGAACCAAACTTGTGAGTTAATATGTTACACTATGGGTTCTTCGAAGCCCTTCAATTGAACTAAAGTAATAAGCTAACTGTGGCTATTGGTGACTCAAGAGGCCAAGAGTGGTTTCTTGTAGAACATGGGATTTGAACCTAGGTCTTTGATAGAACCATGAGGAGCTTTACCAGCTTGGTGATTTGGGACCTTTGACAGGAAGTGGATTAAGGGAAACTGATTAATCAATGGGTACAAGACCTACATGACAGACTGCTGATGAGGCTCTTACAAAATAGAAACCATGGGCTGAATTTTTAGCTAATCTTTGGCATGTAATCTTGTTTTAATCTCTGAACGTGAGGCCTTTTGTCAAGCGGAGGAGATGGTTTGGAGTTGGTTAGCATAGATGATGCTCAAGTTAAGAGTTCAGTAGGCTGGACTGAAGTATCATTTTAAGATGAGAAGGTATAGACTCTTGGTTAGTGGGGCCTTATAAAATTTAAGAGGGCTCTAAAAGAAACAGAGATGACTACTATGTGACATCCTTAGAATTTACATGTAGAATGTGTTCACACCCACTGTGCTTCATCAGAAGTTTTGAAAGAATGATGTGGTGTCTCTTCTTGATCTTACAAAATAGCCTCCTCACCAGCCTCTCTCAGGACACTATATGCAGTTTCAAGGATATATTGATGATTGGTAGGCAGTAGTCTACTAAACTTGGGAGAAGCCATGAAATATCATGAGAGTACATAATGGTGATTGCATGCCATGCTATAACTGGAACGCATTATGCTGGTTGTCACCACCATTGAACATGAATTTTCAATACTTATGAAATGTGTCAAATCGTTGCTTAACTATTCTGAACTTTCCAGCTCTGTACATTCCTTCCCTCTTGCAAATATACCCGGTTAATAAAATTTGGGAGATTAATTCTCCCAATTTACAGTTAAAATAAAAAATAAAAGGTGTCAAAGTCCAAAATGATCAAATGTTCCCCAAATTTTGTCAGATCATGAGGCAGTTGTCCAACTATCCACCATATGCATGGGTTTATGACTATTCAAATGCAGATATATACAATATAATTATCCTCTGTTCCAATTCTTTTAAAACTTAATATGTCAAATTTTTAGTATTGCTACCAGGAAAATCTTTAGATTTTGTTGGCCCCATCATATTTAACATTCTATTTCGACTTTCAAGGAGGCACTATTACAACTATTACCTAGGGGGAACAGATTAAATATCATTTGAAAAATTTTCAGAAAAAAAGAAGGCTTTATATTTCATTTTTATTATTTATGTATTTATTGATTTATTTATTGTTTTCCGGTCTCCATTATAATGTCATTCTCAATATATGGCAGGCTTGATTATATATCATTTATTTTCACTAAATATCATCCTCACACACATTAGCAGTATCTACAAGGGAGAAAAAGGAACTGCTTTCTTGTTAGAACTAAGTAGTTTCACTGGCTTTTCAGCTCAGGAACTCGACCTTTTTTCACTTGTTACTATCTCGATCTTCCCTCCTCAAGCCAATATGATGGACTCAATGTAGCAAATTCACATCTTCCTTTGATAATAATCATCACATATCAAATGAAATAATCATCACATATCAAATGAAACTAACAATTTCTCTAATATTATTAACTACTCACATGGCTGTTTTATGTAGGACTGTCCTTCGAGCCATTAATTGGAGCTATATCAGCGGGAAATGCAGTGGTTCTGAAGCCTTCCGAACTAGCTCCTGCTTCTTCAAATTTTCTAGCAAGCAATGTTTCAAAGTATTTGGACAATAAAGCCATAAAAGTCATTGAAGGTGGTCCACATGTCGGAGAGCAACTCTTGGAGTACAAATGGGACAAGATCTTCTTCACTGGCAAGTTCAAGCCATTTAAACTACACATTAGATTTTTAATACATATTATGATTTTAAATTTTGGACTCACACTGTAATGTACTTGGATCCATAGGCCCAATTTGAATCACTGAAGTTCAAAAATCACCATTGAGTTATAGGGTCTCTTTTTTCTTCAAATTGATGGTCTGAAAGTAGGAAGTGAAAACAGAAATATGTAGTCAATTCATGACACATGAATTGTAGTTCAGGTCAAGTGTTTAGAGCATTTAACATTTTTTGGCACTAATCATGTGGTACCTGCAAAAGTTGGCTCATAATTTTGTGGTGTATTATCTAGGACTTGTGTTTTACCTCCTCAAAAACAAATATGAATTGCTTCTATCAGCTTTCTTATGGAACACTTAATTTTGTTCAATATATCTAGGGAGCCCACAGGTTGGACGCATTATCATGACCGCAGCTGCAAAGCATCTAACACCAGTTGTTCTTGAACTGGGGGGGAAGTGCCCAGCCATTGTCGACTCCCTATCAAGCTTAAGAGATAGAAAGGTATGATATTTAAATGCGAGGCAAGTTTTTTACAAGTAGTTCCAGTGACATACATACATACATACATACATACACACACACATACATACATATATATATACATATATATATACATATATATATATATATATATATATATATATATATATATATATATATATATATATATATATATATATATGTATATATGTATACGTATATATGTATATGTATGTATATATATGTATATGTATATGTATGTATATGTATGTATGTATATATATGTATATGTATATGTATATGTATATATATATATATATATATATATATATATATATGTATATATATATATATATATATGTATGTATATGTATGTATATATGTATGTATATGTATGTATATATGTATGTATGTATGTATGTATATGTATGTATGTATGTATATATGTATATGTATATATATATGTATATGTATGTATATATATATGTATGTATGTATATGTATGTATATGTATATGTATATGTATATATATATGATACATGACAACATATAATCCAGTGCCACCATCATAAAATGACATGCATGTAGGATGGGACATGCAACCCCTCGCCTAAAACCCTAACAAAAAGCCCAACCAAAATTTGCCCATTGACAAGGTGTTGAATTGTTTGTTGAATCAAAATATTGTTTGTATGTGATGTGATGGTTAAGGTGTAGACTATAAAACATGCTTACAATTTTCTATCTCAAGATTTATAATCTTGGAATGCCTGAGTACTTGGGCCAGTTTGGTATACCCACTATTTGGTATGCCCTCCATAATGGGTATTGGATTGGTATCAGTCAAGTGCAGCACACCTAGTATGGGGCTGTATATGGTAACATTACAAAGTTTATTCCATCTTACATGTGGCAATTGGATGAGGAGTCATCCTTTTGGGATTACATAGCTGTGGAAATGTGATGAAGGCATGTGTCGTTGTTAAAGATTGCAGCATCCATATGTCTCCACTAACCATACTAATGTTTGCAAGAGATTGTTTGATGCCTGTGAATATGTAGTGAAAAATCCATGTTGATGGAAGTAGTACAAGTGGGAATTAAGGTAGGACCAATCATTTGTAGTGTACACGTATAATTCATAAACAGTTGGTCTATGTTGTGGAACGATATGGGAGAGGACTCAACAGTACTGATGATGTTTTACACTAAATCTAGGTGGCTGTTGAACGAGTAGTTGGAGGAAAATGGAGTCCTTGCTGTGGGCAAGCCTGCGTAGGAATTGACTACCTCCTTACGGAAGAGAAATTTGCGCCCATTCTGGTGAGCATAAGCAAAGAAGCTTTTCAAATTTCCACCGATAATACTGCTGTTGCTGCTCGATAAATTTCCAACCCATAGTTTCCTTGTTTGTTTTAGGTTGATTTACTGAAGGAAACGATCAGAAAGTTCTATGTAAAACCTGACAACCTTTCAAGGATCGTTAACAGGCAAAATTTTGAGAGACTTAGCAATCTTCTGAAAGATCCATCTGTAGCGGCTTCAATCGTGCATGGTGGCTCCCTGGACTCTGAGAGATTGTAACTTCCCAACCATCTGTTCTCACCATCGCATTCTTCTCTGGACTTCTTCTACCTCCAGAACTAGATATCATGTAATGATTCTAGAATCATGCAATGTCTGTAGGTTCATCGAGCCAACTATATTGGTGGATCCCCCACTGGATGCTGAGATCATGACTGAAGAAATATTTGGTCCATTGCTTCCAATCATCACGGTGAGAAATCCCATTTGCACTACTAATTAACTTTCTTGTTTTCCAGTCAAGCAATGACTAGTATTTTTCACACACAGTTTCCTTTTTTGTTTTGTAGTTGAAGAAGATTGAGCAGAGCATTGAATTTATAAGAGCAAGGCCAAAACCTCTTGTCATCTACGCCTTCACTAGTGATGAGAAGTTGAAACACCAAATCGTTGCAGAAACGTCTTCCGGGACTGTTGCTTTTAACGATGCCATTATACAAGTACCGTCCTGCCACCATTTTATCTCTACTTGATATGATCCAATATTGTTTTATAATCGAAACCATGTTGCTTCTTCTCACATTCTATGAGTAATCTTCTTTTAAATCTTCTTCGATTGACGTCCTATGTTGCTGCGGCTGTTGTTGATTGCGAGTCCAATATGCAAACTAACGAGTTAGCTTTATTTTTTGTAGTACTTACTGGAACGATACCATTTGGAGGAGTTGGACAAAGTGGTTTTGGGCAATACCATGGCAAGTTCTCTTTCGACGTATTCAGCCATAGTAAAGCAGTGGTTAGAAGAAGCTTCCTGACTGAATTTAGCTTCAGATATCCACCTTGGAATGAAAGAAAGCTGCAGTTGATGAGATCTCTCTATCACTTCGATTACATTGGATTTCTGCTATCCTATTTGGGATTAAAGTGAATTCCAGATTAATATGATAAATTTGGCACGTCATAATGGTTCTTGTAATTATTCCTAGACTCCTGCCATAAGCTACAATCTATAATAAATATCTTCCATGTTGGTGGCTGCCACTTGATGATGTTCTCATGGCAATAAACGCGAGCAGCTCGTGTAGCTGCTCGACCGTTGGTCGTTCAAGGTGATCATATTTTGAGGGCTGCAAGTGGGGAACCCCAATTGACAAAAGACTGACGCACCAAAAACAAGCCTCATTCAGCTTCAGCTGGATTAAATTGAATGAGATTGAGTGCGGGTCAACTCATGGAATGAACAATCCCAATGCATACCCATAAAACTAATATTGGAAATAAACAAATTTATTAGATTTAAAGATGATTATATTGCATTAGTATTATCTCTATTTGTGATCAACTTTAGTTAAGCTCAACTTGAAGAATCAAGGTCAATCTAATAAAATCGGTTAATCTGAAGGGTTAAAGCTGGCCTAAGCCAATTTTATCTTAACTAAATAAAGGTAAAGGCGGATTATGTTAAATTTCTTGACTGAATAAAGGTTGGTTGCATTAGAACCGACCTAAGTTTCAATTTTAGCTTGGCTAAATAAAGGCTAACCGTGTAAACTAACCTACATTTCAAATTCAGCTTGACTAATCATAAGATGGTTATATAAAATTAGCCTAAGTAGTAAGTCCTAACAATATTAGGCTCGATGGAAACATAGCGATACGATACCCGACTTGGTCACTTGGCCACTCGGATAGTAGTTGCCAAAAATTCTGCCAAAAATAGCTCAAATCAACTCCGACACTGACTAATGTTCCACGTCTTAATTGCAGGTCAATCAAAGGCTTAAAGAGTATCCTAAAAGATAAGTTAATCAAAAGTAGAATTTAGCTCAACTAAAATGATGCCCCATAAGGTATATATCCTACCCTAAGCACTGACCTAAGAAATAGTGATTAATTTACAACCCCTCCCCCTCCTCTCCAAAAGCCAATCTAGATCAACAAAAATCCAAGTTCCCATAACCAACCTAAAGGATTTGGCGAAAAAAAAAAAAAAAACCAAGGTTGGAACATTGCAAACCAACCTACTGCATTTAACATTTACGCTCCATGTGAGAGGTCAACTTTCTTGAAATTGCATAGAATATGGGATGAAAAACTTGGATGCTCTAACACATGAAAAAGCCAATTTATAGAGTTTCAATAGTAGCTCCAAATCGATAAAGGCCAAATCAAAGTCATGACAAGTCCTCTCTCGATTCAAACATCACCTTAGAGAAAGTCCAACCTAAGGAATTAGTTCCTTTCTAGATTAAGGCCATGGCTAACCAATGTCTACGAGCCATTAAGCTTGGCCACACATATTTAAGTCAACTAGAACAACCAATACTACTATCATTAAACTTATTAAAAAATAAGTTATTTAATAGTTTGATCGAAGATGAGCTGTCTGATAATTCAAGTGAATATAAGTTATATGATAGCTAGGCCAAAGATGAGTTACCTGATAACTTCCACATAGATCATCTATCTAATAGCTCAACTAATGAACTACTTAGATAGCTTGACCACACAGAAAAAGGTTAATAAGCTCATGATAAATAGGTCATATAAAAATCCAAACTATTTTAATAGGTTGAATGCAAACTTGAGCTTCAATCCCTATAAATGTAGAATCAAATACCACCGCACCAAAAAAAAAAAAAAATTGAATAAGAAGAACCCTTCATGACGATCGATTTACCCTAATTTAACTATGACTTTTCCTTATTTGGTATAAATCAATATCGAATAAGAATTAACCCATCTATTCAAAAAAAATTCCTTTATAGGTATCACCTTCTTTGAAATCAGGATAAATAAGAGCCATGATCCGACTCAAAATATAACTCTAAACGTCCATAAAGCAATTCTAGTCTTCTCATGTAAAACAGATCTTTTTCTTTGCTTTAATTCTCAATAACTCATCCAAATAAACTCCGATACTCCTAATGCTCTGTCTTCCTCGTACAAAAAGATGGGTATTTAGTTAGAAAGATGCTCGGCTGTATGCACAACACATTTTACTCATTGGCATGCAAAGATCAAAGACCAATTTTGGACTTTAACAATATCATTTTATGTTAAAAGATTTGAAACATCTTTCACGTTGAGAATACAAGGTCCCACCAAGAGCTTGCCCAACCCTCTATTCATTAAACAAAACTTGGGATTAACTTTGATGCTGGAAGTGAATGGAAGAAACATTCCAGGACAAGGGTAATTGTATTCCTGAACTTACAAAGACCCCACCAAACCAAATAATGAAGTTGACAGCAATGAGCTCGCCTGTTAGGGTCAACGTAACCATGATTCATTTTGCACATAAAATAGATTTCTTCTACTAGCTCAATTTGTAAATAGACATAAAAAGATATGGTTTACACAATATTGATAAAAATATTACACTTTTTTTAAGAAAAAAACTTAAAACAACATCTTATTTCTGAATTGGTGCTGATAATATATATCCCCAATGATACATGCCAACGAATATAATCTACAATCTCTAAATTGCATACATATGATTCAAAAATCCTGACCCATGCATCAAATTATTTTATTTTAAATTATCTAATTTTTAATCATGCAAAAACAAGAAGCATCTGGATCACATGATTTTTTATATACAAGTAGCTCTAAAAATGATAGATTATTGATATAAAACCATATCATTCAATTGGAAAGACATAACCAGGAGTTACATCATGTACAACTTAACCCTAATCAATATCTTATGATGCACTATGATAGTGTACCTGCAAATATAGCTAACAAGATTAGTCATTATTTTTTTAAGATTGTTGGTATTTAACCTATCAATATTACAACATTACACTAATTGTACAATAATATAAGTTTCCCACGTATGTTGTCTTATTTCCTTTTGTGGAAATTCAATATCTATGGAATCTATATCCTCCAAGTCAACATATGAAAAACTGATGCCCCATGATTCCCAATGCAACCAACCAAATATAGCCTAAAAGCCAAATTTAGCCACATATTATATTATATTACATAATGTTATGCACAAGATTTACTTTGCTCGACTTGGACCAGCCGCTCCATAATCTTCATTTTACTTTACCACTGAAAGAAGAGGAAGATGACAAGAGAGTTTTTGCTGCGTCACTTATAATCTGAGACTGCCCCAAAATTTAAGATCTGAAAAAAGAAAAAAAAGCACTGGTGATCCATATATCCTGATCTGTATCTATGGATTTGGGTTTTCCGCAGCAGATATGTTGGCTCTTGTTCCAGCTTCAACAGAAGATACCACTTTATACATGTAAAGGTGCGACTCATTGCAGCTTAGATCACAAAATGGGGGAGAAAATATTTGATGAACAGTCCGAAACTGATAACCCGTAAAAACGCAAAAATGGCCAGCACCCTTGCTGACAAGCAATATGTTGACCTAAACTCCTTATGTACATGCAAACCAACCATTCACACTAAAGATTTTGAACATGTGAACGGCTGTTGAAGGAGAGATGCTCCACTTAGATCAGCATTGAAGCAGCTTGATGCCACCAAAGCAAGATGTACAAAATATCCCAAGTTCCATTATATTACAGTTGATCCAGTCTGCATGATAAGAAAGTCAAATTAAATGCAAGCAGATACTGGTAAAAAGTGCAAGAACTGGAATACCAAGTTTTGGTGGCAGCCTCAGAGATGATTAGTGGTTGTCCATGAAAACGAACATGGTAACAAATGTGTCGTATCTTTAATTTTCAGATAATAATACTACATGAATATTGAGTAAGGCAACTTTAATGCAGATTAGCCTGCGTTTAAAATAATGCAGCATTAGAAAACCGGACAACACCTTTGAAGATCCCTAGTATGAGGACTTCACTAGAAAATGCATGGGGAAGAAATTCAGAAGGTAAGCATGGGCATGAGGGAGGCTGATGTGGCATGACGAAGTTTTAAGGCTGACCTGTGCAAAGATGCCCACCTCCTAACTGCTAGGATCATATGATACAATTACCCATATTGCACAAAGAACATACTCATAGTAGCAGTGGTATCCATTGAGACCTTGTTGCATTGCATGCTCAGGGAATTTTAACATGACTGTTAAGAGCCAAAATCTTGCAGCTTCTATTGGAGAGCTCGACACATTTCAGCAACTCCAAGGTGAATCTCCTGCCCAGATCCAACAGAATGGATAAGTATTCAAGTCCTTGTCAATCTGTTACCATTGACATTATGACATTTATGTGCTTATCAAATGGCTGTGGATAATGTAATGTGTTTACACCTTGGGAAATTAATTCTTGGGTTACAGGTATCAGCTCAATTCTTTTTAGCAGAAGCATTCACTTTTTCTTTCGTGACCTCCTTTTCCATTTTCTTCTTTTCAGCTTCGGCAAACCGAGCATTCTCTTCACGTGATTTTTTGAACAAATTGACAAAGACAACTAAAATTGATGTCACTGCAAGATGAGAAGTACTTGTCAAAGAGAGCCCATTTACCATAAGACAAGATTTGCTAAGATAATATAAACACTTTCGATGAGTGAAAGGAGGAATTTTTGGAGAAATTAATTGCAAGAGATCCACTGTTTTAGCCAGGCAACTAACTAGTATCGTTTCAGTGCTTTCAAAATAATTTGACAGATCTCTTCCTCAACTTTACGTGACACAAAAGAAAGAGCTGGGAATCAAGAAACATAAAATTTGCTAGAATCTATTTCACAGCACATTTGCATCATAGCACAAGTATCAACCAATAAATTTGGTAACCATATAAGCTAATCTATAACAGTGATCAGTGGCATATAAATATACATGCATACATGCATTTAAAATTTTAAACTGCACGAATTTTCGCAGAATTTCTAGTAATATTGAGAAATAGATTTAGTTGAAATCCCATGATTAGGAACCATAACTGGATGATATTGGTTTAATGGGACAGTGTTATTAGAATAACACATGGCTGTGTTTAGATGCTAGGACATATCCAACCAAAGTGCACCATGTGAAAGAGTTATGCCACTGGCCAGTATATCCCATCACCTCACAGCATAATCTATTCTGGTATTGAGCTTGAATAGGTTTATGACGTGGAATTGAGCAGAAATCTATTCTACCCAATTACCGATTGGCCCTCAATGCCATGAATGGTCAATAGGGCCTCATCTTCCATTTCTCCAATGACATCTTCACACCAAGAAGCAGCATCTCTTGGACATCCTTTGCTTTGGCTCCACCTCAATGACGTCCTACACTTCCTCTCCTATAACAACATCCCTGTCACTACCTTAGCACCTCCCTCATCGGCACCGCCATCCTTTTGTTCATCTTCAGTTGCATTGCCTTCCCCTATTTTTTAACTGCTGCTGCAATCCAAATTTTCAATTTTAAACATGAAACTTGATTCTGTTTCAAGTTTTTAGACATAATGACCTGTGCTCAAAAATTAGCAACTCATATAAATCTTGTTACGGATGCTTGAGTCTGATGAAAGATCTATTAGTTTTTAAGCCAGAATTAGGACATTTTTCCAAGTGGGAAATCTATGGTTTTTTTGGGCAAGAAGATCTATAATTATTTGCTGCACTATATCATGGTTGTGCCTCCTATGATACTTAAAAAGTTGTTTCTAACAGAACGTTACCCAATAAAACCTTTGATATCTGTGATTCATGTGCACAAGGGACTGATTTTGTGGTTGTTAGCTCCAAATCACAAGCTAGTGCAGCATCACTCTAGAAAACTGTATATTGTTCATGTGCATATACATGAAAAATGCATTAAAAAAATTGTTGCAAATGTGTATGCTTAGTAAATTATTGGAGGTCTGAGATTGAAAAATCTCATGGCACAACTTGGACTAAGATCTTGTGCTTGTAATTATGTTTACATTAGAGTGATCTTTAAGTTTCTTAATATTAAATTGATCATCCACTCAGATAGTTACAAGGAATTTTTCCAATACTCACCTAGGAAGGTGGGGTGCAGCGTTGGTTTTAACTTCTAGCGGGTACATGTGGACTGCATCTTGCATAGCATATCCTCTTCTCCAGACACTCCCAAAAAGAAAAGTCAGCAACCATAGACAAGAACACCCCGGCTATTTGTGCTGATTCAACAAGTCTATAAAGGCAGTAACCACAGAAACCATGCCCTCTTCTTGTGGGCATGAAGAAGTGCTGCTGTGTATCTGTCAAATCATATGACCGACCTAAAATGCATGGCACTCTTCTGTTATAGCCTCGCTATGGCTAATAGTTTAATAACATCATCAAGAAGAGTAGTATTGTACTAGGTTTGACACAAGCCACTGATACCATTGTTCCTAATGTTGGGTACTGCTTGGCAGCTTTTGCTGTTGAATTTAGGATTAAGCCTTCTCTACTTCTGCCCCTTGCATGATTAGATGATACACTAGTATTGAAGCTGTCACTGCTAATTCAGTGATCTGCTATCAAACCACTTATGCTATCACAAACTTCCAGTGGTTCTATATGCTTCAGTTCCACACATCTATTCCTTTATAACTTACCAAATCACTGCTAGCAACAAAAGCAACAGAGCATCAAGCATGGGTTATATGTTAGCTGAATTTGAATAGTTTCCTTGAAGAAATTTCTGGGAAAAAAAACTTAAGTCATAATAATTTAAGTATATAATAAAGCTTGTCTTAAACAAGCATACATTTGTCCAAAAATCTGCTTATACAAAATCTCCTAATAACATGTAAACCTTTTGCCCAGATTTATAGCTCATTACTTGCATACACCATGTTTTCAGGTCTCAGTGAGATGTTCTGTGGGATGCTGAAATGGGTTATCCCAAATATCAGGATAGAATTATCCCAGAATCTCAATCGGTGTGTTTTGAAACAACTCCCTATCTTAAGTAATCAAGATGTAGCAAGACAGCAGCGCTTTGTGTTCCATAAAAAAATCAAAAGCGCCCCATCCTATGGGGTTTAAAACTATGGCACACATGATATCAATTATGCATGACCTATTACCATAGATTGATGCAACTGTCCAAAATATCTGTTGCCTTACACACTTTTGATTGATGCAATCGCATATGAAGGCATGACAATATGGGGCATCTAAATATTTTATCACGTAGCTAGAAGCATGCCCTGATGTTTGAGATGTTGAATACAAATTTGTGTAGATACATAAACTCTTTCAGGATTATAGTCAGATTGATAATTTTAGAAGGCAACTAAATACTGTATGATCAAAATTTTGATTAGTTTAAAAATTCATTTCTTGAAGTAACAATTTTTTGAACATTTTAAATCATCATGACCAGCCAGCTGTCTTCCCAATTAACTATCCCCTGATCCATTTGAGGGCCCCAATTTTCCTGCTTGTCTAGGTTATTCTCCTTTACCAGGTTCTTGCATGATATTTTGCTTTATGTACAATTGGACATAGTTTTGGCGACTTCTTGATATATCCCATATGGGGTTAGTACTATGCACCACATTTGCTGGCTTCTCATTGCAGATTCCAAAGCGGATTGACACTTGTTTACTTTCTTTTTTATGTTAATTAATCATTTGGACTACTTTTATTATTAATTACTGTTTTCCTAGTATATATGATGTTGGCAACGGATCATATTATTATGCATATGCTAACAATCATATCATTGTATATGCCAACAAATAATTAATTTGACCAAGATACTGGCAAAGCATGCGAGAGGCTGTGCGATATAGCAGTGACATGGTGTGAGAGATGGGAATCTGGTTAAGTCATCATTGACCTAAGATCTCTCCATGCTTAAGTCATACTTCCTTAATAAGGAACGGCAATTTTGTGCCAAGAAAGGAAAAGTACTTCAGGCCAGCACAAGGCATAGGACATGGTGTTCCCTTTTTTGTGGGGGTGTTCTTGGTGGTCCTTCAAATATCCACAAAATGAAACCTCAATAGTCATTTTCTACTTACTGATTGAGGGGCAAATTTGTCCAAGCCATGTAAAAACCAACTTATCCCCTTAATTCATTTCAATCAATCAAAAAACGTAATGACAGGATACTCATCCCACTTATTCCTCCACCCAAACAACACTAATTCCTTATTCTGCAGAAAAAATCCTATATCCTCTAAAGTACCAAGATAACTATTCCTTGTTCCCTCAAAATTTATTCTGCAACCAAGGGCTACTTTACATGATAGGTTTCTATGGATCTTTCAATGGCTGAAAAACAACAGACAAGAAGAACAAGACATTACAAAGAAATAAAATACTCGAAAAAAATCCCCTCGTTTTTATAATAACTTGTACATGACCATTCTATATACCTAGCCAAAATTTGTAAGATATGGCAAAAATATGCAATTTAACAAACTTTAGCATAACTGTAATGAAGAACAAAGCATTTTCCCAATAAAATCTGGAAGGAAAATGGTTAACTGAAAACACAAAGGCAGACATATAGAATATAGTGAAAATACACTTAACCTTGTTCAAATGGACAACGAGCTGGATCTTCACCAAAATACTGTGCTAAATAATCAGCATTTCTTCCCTACAAAAAAAAAAGGACCGAAAGAACTTGGAGATAATGAACAAACAATTACTACCACAAGGAACCTACCACTTCGGAATATAGTGATATAAGGGACCTCACATCTGCCTCTGCAGTATCAAGAAAGCTTTTCAAGGCCTAGAAGAAGAAAAAAATTAATTTATGATCAATTAATTTTTTTAAAAAAAGACATGTTTACTATGTTTTCAAAAAGAAGTAAAAAGAGAGAGAGAGAGAGAGAGAGAAACGAGAGCAAATAGTAGTTTTTATCCTATATTCTAGACATTAAATAAATTGACAAAATGAAAACAAGTGTCAAAACACAGAGGAAAGTGAACTTTTTGTCCATACAATACAGACCACATTCACTAATAAAATGGTTAAAATGATTGTTATTCACATAATAGTTGGTACCCACCATTCATTGACATTTGCATAATAGATGAACAGATTCAGTGCCTTGAACAAATGAGATGAACTTCAAGTACCACAGATGAGAATGAGAAAATAAAGGTACCATCCTTAAAATTCCAAGATTCAAAGTAACAAAATGTCAGGCAAGCTCATTCTCAACAAAATGTAGAAGATTATGCAAATTTCAAGAACCATAATGAACACTACGGAAAATTTTAAATCTCGGGAATGAGTTCAGCAGCAAAGTAAACCAACTAAGGATCAGATGTTACCCTAAGAACAGGTGAGAAGCAATGCAGCATATAAATCATTAGCAATAACTTGCAAAAGTTTATTTATCAAACATGCAGAAGCTTCACTGAAATGGCTGAAATGATCAGATGCAAAATTTCAAGCTTCATATCTGCATATACTCCCCTTTTTTATGTTTTTTAAGAAGGGTTTACTCATACATATAGACTTCTGCAACTTGGACACAGGAATATATAATTAATATATCAGTATCAGTATGGCACTTCTATCTAGTTAATAATGTTATAGATTGTTAAATAAAAATTGTGTAAGTCAGACTGGGTTGTCTGGACAGAGAGGATAAAATGAAACAACTTGATAGAGAATAAATTTCTGCAACTATGACAATGCAATCTAATAACAAAAATTCTCAATACACCATGCAAATAAATTTGAAAAAATATATATATGCTTGATTCAAATATATTCAAGTTTGCAAGTCTGAATCATTCTATGCAAGAATAAGCAAGAATTTGTAACTTCTGTTTAAAATATATTGTGTTGTGCATAAGATATGAAAGTTATGAGAAGCCATTTAAGCACAATTGATTCCTACCTTCCGAAAGCCCATCGAAATATCACCATCATTTTCTGACACTGTGAGTTCTTGCTCGACCTTTTCAAGACCCTTGCTAACTGCTTGCATTTCTTCAGCTACGAACTTTAATTGGATCTAGGAATTTTCAACAAAACAATTCCAAACATCATAAAAATAATCGAACACAATTCAATTAGAAATGATTGAACACAGGAAAATACAAGAATACCTTAGAGGCTGCTTCCAAATGCACCAAATCTTTATCAAAATCAAGCAACTCAGGCATCTTCTCAGCAAGAAGCTGTACAAAGGGGGAAAATGAAATAAGAGAGAAGAATAATTTTATAATTTAGTCTCAACCCATCAGTTTCATGTCACTAATGTTGTATTCACCTAACAAAAACACAAAGACATGCAAATCCTGTCTGAAATGGTCGATCAATTGGAAAATTTGCTGCTAATATTGATAAGCAAAGCACAAAGGATAACCAAAACAAAGCTATGCTCATCAGTTGAAGACAATATTTCACATACACAGCACACACAACTTGTTGCAAACCTAGATAGCCAAAACAAAAGAAGACAACCACAATAAAGACAAGCGTTCAGGTGAAGTCAGTACTTCATGAAGGCATGGAGCAAATACTGATGTTAAGAGGCCAGACAAGGGGGCTCTAAATAAAATTTGATATTCTGCTAGTTGTAGAGAAGCGCCATTTAAAATAGTAGCAACTTTGCTAGATTTTTTTACTAGATGAAGTATAAAGCATGAAAAGAAGCATATTCTCCTATGAGAATTTTTTCATGACAGTATGCAAATTCTTGCACCTCTCAATCCATGTCACTTTCATATTGTCACTACTCCATCAATGATCAAACTGTTAAACCATATCACAATAAAAAGCTCTTGTGATACCTCTCCATTTTCCTAGAAGAGATGAAATTCTACAGAGTGGAAATGAATAATTATATATTGTTATAGATATGAGATAAACACCTAACTATGCTCTCGAACTGGTCTCTCTCTCTCTCTCTCTCTCTCTCTCTCTCTCTCTCTGTGTAATCTTCCCATTTTTAATTAGCTAATAATTGTGATCCAGGTTGAGGCCAAACCAGGACTAAAGAGACCCAGAAGTGGTCTGACAACACACTCCCTGCCATTTGAAGGCATCCGATGGTGCATGGCAGGCAACCTGCCATTACAGTGATCTAACAACAAAGAAAGGCTTTCTAGAAGTCCAGGAGCAAAGCCAGGTCCCAGCTAGAATATACCACATCTGACAGTACCAAAATCATCATCAAGAGGTGTCGAACAGCACTTTCTCCATTCGAAGACTCGGGAACCAGCTCTGAGCCGGACACAAAATGGCAAGATGTAACGACACCCCAATCATCACAATACATCTAACAAAAAACTTTCGTCCAAACTGATGGCACTAGACCCACTGCCTAATCCATTTTTGCTTCTATTCTAGCACACCCCATGGCGAGTTTGCTTGGTTTTGTTGTCCCAGGACTTTCTTTTCCTGCCCCAATGTAACCCCATTTTTCATCATTCAATAAAGTTACTTTCAATTAACTACATGTTCACTCGTGATTGCTATTAAATTTTTTTTGCATGGTAGATTCTGCTCAAACACAATAGATTATAGGGGGAGGTGGAGCCTTTGGCCATAAATAGTATTGTTAAAAGTGAGGTGCATATTTTTAAAATAAATAGTACATTAATAAGCAAGATTTACGACACATAATAGAAAAAGCTAAAAAAATAATGATAGTAATATATTTAACCTATTAGCTCAATAAGAAGCCTCCTCTTTCTCAAATGAAATCTGTAGTCCATTGATATCTTTCTTCTTTCTTAAATGATAGCATAATTTTTTATGTTCCATCGCTTTATTTTTTAATTTTTAGAAAAAGTGATCTTTTAACAATTCATGGTAAGGATAGAGATAGAGGTAGACCTAAACTAACATAGACAAAAATAATTGAAAAAGATATAATTATTTGTAATTTGAATGTTGACTTGGTCCTGAATAGAGCAGAGTGGAGGAAGCAGATTCATGTAGCCGACTCCATGTAGTTGGAAAAAGGCTTAGATAAGATGAGTTGAGTTGAGCTTTTTATAGGATAATAGAAATAATTGTATATGGGACAGTGCATCATAAAATCAACATAGCCTAGATAAATGTGATAGACTTAACTTAAAAAAATATTACAAATATAGCTCATTAAAAAGAGCATGCTTTTTTTGTACTTTAAATCAAATCAAAAGAATACATCTTTTTGCCTCATGTATGCCTAGATGAAAGCATCTCGCTAGGAATATAAGAAGCCCTAACCTTTGGCACCTAGCACCTCACCTAGGGTAAAAGAAGCCCTAACCTTTGGCACCTTGTGCCCTAGGCACACCTAAGAGTATAAGAAACACTTAACCTTTGGTGCCTTGCACCTTGCGCCTTAGGCGTGCCTAAGATGCGCCTTTGACAACAATGGACTCATGGAGCATCTTGAGGATGTCAGTTATGCAGTCCTTGATGGCCAATAAGGCCCTTTACTATCAATGCAACATAGCATACAATCAACAGGTAGCATGACCAGCTGGAACATGCCAAGAGCCAGCAGATTTGCGGGAGAAGATTTCAAATTTTAGATAGGTTCCATGTTTGTACTCAAATAATTCCAGCATCTCTCTCCTATTTCAATTCTGCATCGAATTTAATACCCAAATTACAATGGATATTGTCATGTTAATAAAAAGATTTCAAAGAGAACTTCATTTATCAAAGGGTTCTTCAATCCAATTTGTTTTCAATTTGGGTCTAATCTCTTATATTAATGCACAATAATTGAATCGCTCCACTCTTCATGTTGCACCAAGTAGTGAGGTGATAAAGCTGCTAGTTATCCCTTAGTCATTTAATTTCCCTTCGCCTTTAGATTTTAAGATTATATTTACTTCCTTAGTTCTAGGCTTAGCTTAATTTTTTGCTTAGTTTGAGGCTTCCACTGTGTAGCTCTGAAGCAAACACCAAGCCTCCTAGTCAATGTGATATTGTCACATTGTACAGTTCAATTTATTCACATGCTACTGAAACATTTGCCAAGGTTTATTTTCATGTAAAGTGCAAGTAGTTGTGAGCAAAGAGGGATTGTCCCCCTTGAAAATTTGGAAAATTTTAAAGTTGACTTCATATCATTGTGATTGATAGATCATCCAAAGCAAATGAAACCCATCCATTGCCAAGAAAAAGAAAGCACTCTAATAGAATTCTTCTTAAGAATGACTTCCCTGAAAGTCTCCAGGTTTTCTTTAACTCATACCCAAACAAGCATCACCACACATGAACAGACTTGCATCCACTACAAAAACAAACTCAAGCGATTAATAAGCATGCTATGCATGATATACATTATACAGATACTACAACACCATTTATCTCTAACATTAAAGATGAAAAAAAGAGAGACAAAAAATTGAAAAACCATGCAATAAAAAAGATTAAGGAACGAAGAAACACAAGAAAGAGAACAAGATGACTAGGGCAAAAGTTCATCACAACTGATCACGCACAGGGCCTGGCACATTGTACCTATAATCTCCTATATCTTCTACAGATTCCAAAAAGTTGGCTGATGATCACAAATCAAAAAGAGGTAGCCTATTTCAACATGCTAACAAATTTATTTCGTGCCAGATGTGTGTTGAGAGATTCATATGAAGATGCTAAGAAATAATCATTGCCAAATATATTTGCAAAGGAAGAAACCTGGATCAAACAGTGACCATAGCCTTGCATAATTCATTTCAAATACCCATAGATAAGTTCTAGGGCTCAACTACTAGATTGTTAGAATTAAAAATGTAGTTCTCTATAAAATGTTGTAGCAAGTGTGTCACATAGATGTTATCTTGACGACAGCAATAAAAAGCCCAGTTTAGTTCAACTCATGCAACATCAGGACATGGAACTCAAGACTGTCTGTCAACTGACTCAAATCATATGCAGAGAGAACCATAAGAAATTAGCAAATTTTCCAATTTCCTTATGACTTTCTAACTACAAGGCAGCCAAAAAAAGCATAACTTCCACTTGGCATGTCAAATATAATTTTGGAAGGTCTTTTATTTATTATCATAGAAATCTGCACATCAAATTTTCTATTAAAAGAAAGAACTTCTGAAACCTAATATACCTTGCATAAATAATGCATTAATGTCATTTTGTTATTTCTTGCACGAGTATCTGACAGTTTAAGAAGGCTGTCCAGTCTGAATCCCACAGCAGAACCTACAAAATTCATAGAAACATAAATTTCATTCACCGTTCCTTAATAATCTAATGATGATTTTGCATATTGCATATTCCATATATCAATACCTCGTGCAGTGCCTTGATTCAATGCATTTCCTAACGTAAGAATTGTCTGCATTATTTGTCTCAACTTCAACGACTCCTTTACCTAAATGAAAAGCAAAACATTACAATCAACTCATTTCAAAAAGTAACATCTTCATTGAATTTTTTACAGCCCGAAAATACCTCTCTAGATGCATCATTAATTGTATTCAAGATGGCTCGTAACTCCTCCACCTGTTTAAATTGAATACTTTTCATATTCTTCAGTTGCAATATCAAAAATAAGGCATAATGAGATATTTGTGTACAATTTTTTCTGGTGCATAGAGCAACTTACCTGAGTGGAGAACATAATCCTAAAAGAGAAGACCCTCAACTTGGATTCTACTCGAGGGACCTTCATGAGCTCCAGGAAAAACTGCCAAAATAATTGACATCAACAACCATGACAAACAGTGATAAGCATATGCACTCAGGGATCAAAAAACACCTGCTCACATCGCCCAAGCATTTCTTTGTTGCCAGTGTAGTTCTGAGACATTGTAAAACATAGAAAATAGTCAGAAAAATAACAAATTCAGTTGATTGACCAAGAAAAACATAAAACAAAACACACTAGTGTACTGGAATTAACAAACTGAATTCTAAGAATCATTATTACAGCACCCAGATATAGGCCAGGTTTAGAGGGTCTCATTTTCAAAATCATGTTTTCCTTCATTTGAAAAACGTAGAATTTTGCATTTAGGTTTTTCATATTTCAAGAGATTAATCAATTCCAAATTTGTATTAGTTAGAAGAAAGTATTAATGTGAGATGAAGGAAAAAGGTCATATTTGATAATATTATACTAATCTAAAGTTTTATAATTTCATGACTTTAGGGATGTTTTGGTTTTCTCAGACCCTTCCTAGTATATTCCTAAAGATAACTACAAGTTACTTTTCCAAAAGTCGTGCCAACATTACAAATTTTGGTACATGCAAACCCCAAAATACTCTTGAAGCATCAGGTTTCAGGATATTTGTATACCACATACAACAATCTAGAGAACTAAGTGAAATATTTAAATGCATTGATTTTTCTAAATTTATCTTTTTCCAGTTTGCAAATTATTCAAATCATAATATACTTTAATTTATTATTATATACTTTGATTTATCTAAATTTATTTTTCTTCAGATTTGGAAATCATATTATTATTCAACCAGCAAGTCGATTGTATGGATGCTCAAATTGTTACAGCAAATTTGCTCCCCCTTTTCCATTCTTTTTTCGTGGTGACCAAATTACACAGGCAGATAGATAATTTTCTTTTATTTAGGATATCAGCAAATTATTAGAACTTGATGGCATTCGTGGATGCAAGCTTTGGAATGCAAACTTAGTGCCAAGGAAAGGGAGAAAGATAAACAAACAATGCAAGATGATCAAAGCATAAGTGCATGGACATGGACATTGGTATCTGAATCCAAGACATGATGAAAAGTCTGAGACTCATCCAAACCAAAAAAAAAAAACTTCTTTCTTCATTATCATTAAAAGTCCACGGGTTTTCTTTAACTCGTATCCAAATCTAATAGTTTCGAATGCTTAATATTGACACCTGGTATTTTTGAACAGCATAATGTCAAGTTTCCTCTTTTATTGAGAAAGGAAAAGAACATTAATGGTTGACATTTGTAGTTTAGGCTACCATTTGTCAATATAGATGCAGTTTCTTCCGTCGAGTGTGGTTATATCTACCTATGGAGAATTTATAATTAGAAGTTTGGTGTATACGTAGTATTCCTAATTAAAACAAAATAAGATCAATGTGTTCCATCTTTTATGCAATCATGTTATTTTATCTTGAATAAGGTAACTCTTGCCTGGATCTTTATCATCAATTGATTCAGATAACGAGGTAATTATTGGTCTCAAAACTTAACTTAGGAATTTTAGTGCTGCAAGATCAGCAGTGATGCATGAACAGAAGTCAAAATGGGAAAAGATCAAGGTTCAAAATCTCAGTTTCAGATTTAGTCATGGTTATCGAGTTCTGTCTTTTGTCAAGTTCCCTCTGAGTTTTGAAGTTCCAATCATAAAAGATTGGATGAAGAAAAATGGAAAAAAAAAAAATAGCACAAGCTATGATAACACATATTGCAAGATTTATAAGTATTTTGAATCACTCAGGATCATTGGATGCATGATTTTAGTGTACCCAAACTGAAAGTATGGAACTTAAGGAAATAAAAAACCAATGAAAATGTTCCATCATCATATTAGATATCAACTTAAAAATTATAAATTGTTTAAATGTTTGACAAGAATATAATGTACTCAACTCATCTAAGCCTTTTCCCAGGGGTCTGCTATGACAAGAATATAATGTCTAATACATAATTATGTACATGTTTATAAGACTAAAATTTGCTTAGATTAAACTGCATAAGGATAAAAGAAATCATATAGCATTTACCATCATATAGAGGAGCAACCAGCAATGATCACCATATAAATTGTAATGTAAAAAAATTCACAAAGACAACAACAATTAGATATGGTTAACGTAACTTCTTATAAGACTTGAGAACAGAACTGGAAGACTCAAGCCTCAATCTTATCAATTTACTCTCAAGGGTGAATGAGGAGGTACGATAGACATTTTATTTTTCCTTCTTATATTTCCATCTTCTCAACTTTCTCTTCTCCAGGAACTAAACTTCCAATTACTTGTAGCTCTTTAAAAACTGAAATGGATGATATATAATCTTAAAAGAATGCTACCTATAGTCTAGATAAACCACCAAGTAGACAGAATAGTACTCTCTAGGTGATTAATAGTCCAAATCTTGAATAAAAAGTGATTTATTTCTAAACTGAATAAGAATTCTGAATAATTATTGTAAAAATAAATGTATACTCATCTTTCACTTCCATTCTATGATATCATCAATTGGTTACAAGCTTAAAATGTATTCAATAACATATTTTCTTTATCAACTTGTATCTTTCTAGGACTTCAGTGAATATCTATCTGAAAATTTAATTTAAGGTTTTCCTGATATCATCAATTAGAGTTGCAAACTTATTTAATAACATATTGCCTTTATCATCTCGTATCTTTCTAGGACTTCGGCAAATAAATAAAAGAAAATTTAATTTAAGGTTTTTCTGAAAATAAGTCCCTGAGATCTTCAATATTTGTGTATTATTCCACGCATTTTTAATATTTCATATAGAAATCCTTGTTAAGTTCTTTATTTGTACAAATAGGTCCTTCCACCAGTTTTGTTGATCAAACCCTAGTTAAGTTTCACCAAAGTTGCAAACAGACAAAAATGCCCTTTGGCTTAACAGTGAATGAAACTGCAGACTTCACCACTTGCTTGCTTACTTTGCACATTTCTCTACTTTGCCTCTCCACACTCAAAACTTAGCCAGTATGGGCTCAATAGTGAAACAAAACATCAAACAGATATGAAATTAAAACCAAAAGTAGATGTATCCTATCCAAGTTTTGCTCTCTCAGTACTGAAACTCTGCATGTCTACAACCGAAACTTGGTAGGTTCAGCATACTGAAACTCAGAAAGCACCCTATACCGAGTCTCAGTTTGATTCCTATATGGTACAGTATGTCCAATACCAAGCAATGCGCATCAGCAAGCCATACCATGATCTTGTCATCATCTAGTTAACCTAAGCCAAGAGACATATTAGTAATAAATTACAAGGATTAAAATATAAATACAGAAAACAGGGATTGATATGGAAATATAGAAGATTTCAGGGACCAGTCTATTGAAAACCCTTTATTTAAATATGCCTAAACAGACTGGTGAACAACTAGTTAAACTTGGAAAATCCTAAAAAACTATTTGAACAATTAGTTTACAATGATACCATACAAGTTGCAATTCCTTACTTCAACTAAAAAGAAAACCACACGATTGAAAACAGACTAAATAAAACCATGGAAAAAACAACAAATATATATCATCCATGAACATTTTTGGTTTGTTTTTGCAGGTACTGGCAGATACCCTCAAACTGATCAGTTTCGGCTGACTTACATTGACTAAAGGCAAGACCTTAAAACTGTTGCATCCCTTTGGGCGCAATTGTATTTATCTAAAGTTAGTAAAAGAGACAATTTGTTGAGCAACATAGATTAAGTACTACGAAACAAAAAACCAATATATATCATCCATGAACATTTTTGGTTTGTTTTCGCGGGTACCAGCAGATACCCTCAAATTGATCAGTTTTGGCTGACTTACATTAACTAAAGGTCTCTTCTAAGTAGAGATGAGTCAGCATGTATACTTGGGCAATCAAGACTTCTGACACATTAAAGGATGAGCCCATATAATACTAATGGAGCTATGTATTTAGCTTCATTAGTATTGTGAGCTTTGTGAGCACAGAGGGAGTTATGTAGAAAAATAAGCTCATCTGTATTCCAACAACAGAAATTTAAGGAGCCCTCAATGCCAGTCTATCTCTGTTTATGGTCTCCATTAAGAGGAGACCATGCTGAGTCAATCTGTATACTTGGCAATCAAAACTTGTTACACATGCAAGAATGAGCCCATGTAACAGAGTTAGGTCTTTAGCTTCCAAAGCACATCGAAAGGAATTGCTCATGCAGGTCAAAAAAACCCAACAGAAATACTGATCAAAGGGAATCAATAATTAATTAAGGAGTCATTAAAGCAACAAGCAACCAAGGTTTTAAATCCCATAGAGTGAGGGTGTACTGGTTTCTCCATGGAACGGGACAGTGCTAGCTTCCAAAGCACATCGAAAGGAATTGCTCATGTAGGGGGGAAAACCCGACAGACTTACTGATCAAAGGGAATCAATAATCAAAATTTAAAAAGACATTAGAGCAACATGCAATCAAAATTTAAATCTCATAGAGCAGGGGCATACTGGTTTCTCCACGGAACAGAATGCCATACTATCCCTACCTGTCCTGATGGCCATCCCAATAGAGCATTTGGTACTCTTAGCTCTCTCCCATTCGGTTCTCCTTTTATTTTTTTTTTCTTTATTTATCTTTTTCCTTCTTTCTTTCTTTTTTTTCCCTTTTTCATTCTTCTTTATTTCCTTTCTTTTTCTTTCGTTCCTTCCTTTTTCTTCTCCCTTCCTTTCTTCCCTTTCTCTTCTTTTTTCCTTTCCTCTTTTTTTTTCCATGTTTCCTTTCTTCCTTATTTCCTCCTTTCCCGGCATGATCAGGTTTCAGTGCCCTACCCTTGTCCCGGTCCTTTTTCTCACAAGAACCAGATAGGATGGTTGGGATGCCCTCAGTCCTGCCGGGGTTTAAAACCTTGCAAGCAACCAAGTTACTTGCAGGGAAGATGGAGTCAATCAAGTGAATCAAAGATTCCAATAACATAATTGCTTTATAAAGATTTTTTGATAAAAGATGAGTCATTATAATGCTTGGATAATAAAGAAATTAACGAGTCACAGGTAAATCCTAAATTTTTAGAGAGTGGAAGGTTTAAAATTTAAGTTATTATTGAAGAATGTTCTGGTATGCACTGGTATTATAATGCTCAGATCTGCATGATTTAAAGATGGATACATTTGACTCTATTACTAACAGCTACCTGCAATTTAACTATCTAGGTTGGACACATTGTCGGCAAATACTCTATAAGAAAACTATAATTTGAATATAAATGGCAGATCATCACATTGTCATGAGAAAATCCCAAGGAAGATGTAATGGTTGCAAGTTACTGCAATGAGTTCCTACGTTACTACAGATTCTTCAAGACAATTTTTGTACAAGAAAATAATCATATAAATTAGGGTATACATAACTAAATTAATTAAAAATTCAAAAAAGCATTATATTCCTTGTTCTATGATTCTCTACATAATATGGTGGAAAAGCATCAAATATCTTAAGTTTGATATTATTTGGCAATCAAAAAATTTTAACAAAATGAGGCAATAGTCATAAAATATGACTGCATGCATCAGTTCAGACTTCAAACAGCCTAGATATTTTTCTAAGCAATAGACCAGCTTCCGTTCTTCATGAATAAGTGTACATAAACAAGCATTTTAATGCTACAATATTAATTTAAACTTCTTTAAAAAAGGTTTACAGCAGTATATATGCCCTCTTAAACTAGAAAATGCATATGGATATAGATGGAAAGTCACATTAGAATCAGAGGACCATCCAATTAATAGGCTTGTCTCAAATTGCATTTGTTTTTATCATATATTACATGAGATCACAATGTTTCAACTAGAAACTAGAAATACAGCATTAAAGAAACAAAAAGGAAACCCATCACATCAATTATTAATTATTCCTGATTCGATGCTCAAGCATGCGGCTCCTCCCCCTCACCCCCTGCCTCCCCCCCTTCCCCCCCCCCCCCCCCCCAAAAAAAAAAAAAAAGGAAAAAAAAATCAAGCATGCACAAACATAAAAGAAACATTTTACCTTCAACATCTCCATTTCTTCTTTTGTCGGGCAAAATTTGATCAAATTTTCCACTTGGTCAATGTCCAAAACTGAAACATCCAGAGCTAAGATTGCATTCTGAGGATTGAGCACAATAAAAGCAAATTACGTGCTAACCTTAACAAAATAAATGTATCATCCATCTTTAAACAAATATGGAAGTATAAATAACATGTATATGCAAGAAAAAACAGACAATGTTGTAATGATCAATAACGGTGATGGGCTCAATTATACAGATCCTTTGTCACACAAAATTAATATACAGACAATAAGGTTGATCTTCCTTCTTGCAAACAGGTAAAATACATCTCATGGTAAGCAGCTCTATTGCGTCAGTGTGCGTAGACAAAGAACTTGGCACTACTGGTGAAATCTGAGGGTCATTTTATCACTGAGCAACAACCGGTCAAATCTGCTCAATCCTTCCATTCCCAACCATGAGTTGTACTCTATAACCATCCCATATTTGATATAAGGCTCAAATGATGATAACGATGGTCTCCATTACATCAATAAACAATGGTAGCCATGAGGCAAATAGCATATTCCAACTAGTCACAAAAACTAAGCACCAACCACACCTTGAAAGACTGAAGTAGAGTAAAAATATAGGTGAAGGTGAATCTGAAGAATAGGAAACCACCATCAGAAACAGATGGAGCTTATGCCATAATGAAACATGCACATATTTCTTTCTGGGTCTAGATGCTTTAAGATTAAAAGAACATTCTTTAACTCACAGAAATTTTTAAAACTTCAATTCACAAGGAGCAGAAAAGATAAAAAAAATAGAGGAAAGCGACTTCAATGGACTAACAGGGGTCGATCATGTGGAAATGATTAAAATGGTGCATGTTTGTGGCTGGTTAAATTATACAACTATTACATTTTGAGCAGCAGGGCTTGTAGGGAAATTTAATGGTTAATGAACGCATTTATTCACACCAAATGGCATGACTTTGGTAGTATTTCATCTTCTAAGGCTAAGCCTCAAGTTGGTCTATTAATAATAGACAGTAGAATTTGTTCACTTAACCATGTACAATGTGCATTTAATACCTTTAAAAGAAATCTTCAACTTGACTTCATAATGAACAGAACATGTAACTTCCATGTGCCATGTGTTTATCAAACATACAAACCATATGTTATAATCTAAATAGATATATACAATTAACTAGTTCATAGATATTTTTTATAGTCTTTTAATCTATCCAAAACCAAAAAACCATAAGTCAAAAGATCTTGACAATACGTTGTACTCCAAAATGATGTCTTATATATTTATATGTTTTCTTGAGATGTAACATTTTCTTAATTTTTTTCTCATTTCTCTTATATGCATTCTATGTTTCTCTTCTGTATTTCTTAGGCTTTGAACTGAAACTACCAAAACCCAAAATTCAACTAAATCAAAACCAAGTCCATGACTGTGGTTATAGATTATTGGTTGAAAATACTAAACCATACACCTAAACTTCATTGCTGCTATAGGTGAGAAGGCACATCTCTCAGATAACCATGGCTGGTCCTTTCTTGTGGAAAATTGATCATACATGTTCAACCTCAGGCTTTATGGGTTGTTAGGGCCACATAGTTAACAGGGTGTTGCTTGTGCATGTTCTAGGTCGCATATGTTTAATGTGTTCTTTATGTGATAATTCAAATTCTTCCAATTTTGCAATATGAAGTTAGATAAGGATAGCATGTATAGTATGTAAATGGTATGCACACCTTTCTTTCTTATCAAGGTGTTTGGTTCAACATGTAATTTTTTTCTAGTTGTACAAGAATAGCTTACAGCTCTAGTAAATTCCAAAATCCTGGTGCCTTGTATTTTCAAAAACCTTGAGAAGGACTATGAAGGCAGAGAGGATTAGCAGCTAAAAGATCAAGAGTCTTCCTATAATCAATCTTTGGTATGACAGAGAGGAATCTTAGAATAGGCTTCCAAAAGACAGGCTCAGGAGACAAGATTGGGATCAATAAAAAGGATACCTTCCCAAAGAAAGACGCATGTTCAAACATTATAATATGGTAATAGAGGAGAATCAATAATAGTGCAAAATCATGGTATGCACAGACAAAAGATTGTCACTCATACACCACTATGACAGGGAAATGCCTGTTCACTGAACTGCTAAGGCCCGACAAAGAGACACATGATAAAGAAAAAAGAGATCATAGTACAGAAATTAACAATGATAAGACAGAATTGTCCATATAGCCTGCCAAAGATGAATTGTTACTCTCCATTGAAAGAATTTTGCTCAAGAACCAAGGGAAAAAGAACTTACAATCATATCCGGAAGAGGCATTTTAATTTTTGTAAGCATGATTTCACAATTATTTGCTCTGCGCATGTCAACCTGAGAAAAGTGGATAGGAGAATCATAGAAATAATCTGGTAACAAAACAGGTCACAAATAGAAAAATACTTTAAAAAAATGTGTATTACTGTGCAAGTGCACCATAAGAGTGATCTCAACAGTAACAGATTGACAATCAAGCATCATGCAGATCCATTCCATTCCACTATAGAAGAGAAAGAGATAATGAAAGATGAATGGACGAAAAAAATTGGGAGGCACCTTTTGCAAAGGCTGGGACACTCAAATATGATCAATACAGGTCATATCAAAGGCAGCAAAGTCACTTTCCACAACCAGCAAAAAAAAAAAAAAACACATGCTAACAAAGTTGAAGGCTACATATGAAGAGCTCACAAGGGATTAAAAAAAAGAGAAGAAAAGGCCAATCAAGCTCAGCATGCTTGGACATATTTTAAATTCAGATTATAAAGATGTCAAGCCATCCTAAAGCTGTTAAATCATATGTTTACAGAAACCAACATAATGCAGTTGTAAATAGATGGAACCCTGTTGTCGAACCAAAACAAAGTTTTAGGTAATTGTTACCAGAAGTAGCCAATAATTTGCAGGCAATCACAACAAATCACTGAAGCCATTTGGGAATGTCCATGATTATTAAATTGAAATATGTTTTGCAGTAATCTTACAAATATAATAAGTAATGATGGTAATCAATTATAATTACAAAACACATAGGTCTAGAACCTAAGTTTGGTTGACACAATCATCAGCAGCTTTTGAGCTGGGGATCTAAACAGGGATTATCCCTCTGAAAGGAATAATGAACTAAATTAAATCTCTAAGACCATTAATGGTGCAAAATATATAGTCTATGCACCCCACTGATAATGATTCATTATATTCAAACTTCAGAATGATGTTAAGTAATAAAATGATAAAAAATAACAAAGCTATACATTAAAGTTCTCTCTTGTACAAAGCACTTATATGTAATATGTTCATGCATATTAACAAGCATCTCTTGTAATATGAGTACGTGAATGCTGTTATAATTTGGACCCAAAAAACTATTAATTGAAAACACATAATGAGCTATAAATAAATGTCAACAATCAGGCTATTGTGTCAAAATGCACAAGTCACAAAAATTAATAATCTACATTGTTGATCATGATCCGCACATCTTAAAATTTAAATTTGCAATATTTTGTTCATCAGATCTGCCCAACCTGTTAAGTAATGTACTAGCTGTGTGCTGATGAAATAGGGACCGGTATGCACTAGCATTTAGCAAACTATTCTTGTATCACTCCATAATGCCTATATTAGGGTGTATCAACCAAGGTCCACAAAATTGATACCAAAAACCATAGCTATACAATACGCACCTCATATCGAGATAAGGTGCCCATACTTTACTCACTTCTAAGTTCTAACCATACTACCACTCAAATTGGATGGTACAAGTTGATACAAGACAATTTCACTCAATTCGAACCAATTTGATTTATACTTTTCTCACTTCTAAGTTCCAAACATAATGCCACTCGAAACTGGATGGTACAAGTTGGTACAAAACACTTTCGCTCTATTCGGATCAATTCGATTCATACTGAATCGAATCTCAACACCGTACTAAAACCTTATCGATACGGTACTATTAGTACAAATCAATACAACAAACCTTGATATCAACCTTTATATTACTATGCACTTTTTTAATCCAGTTTGTTCAAATTATTTAGTATCAAGGCATATTGAGGCATACCACCTCAATGCTGCCCCTATATCGAGGAATAGATTATGACACTCGGTTCATATGGTACCAATGCTCGAGATTTGAATCCTTGCTGAAAACACATCAACGGAAATTTTGTGGGTCTGGATAATCGCTCACCATCAATCAAATCATATTGTTATGTTTAACTTCTAAATTGTTCATTTCCAGGCCAAATAAATTATATGTGAAAAACCTCAAACATACTTGATTTTGATTTTTAGGCATTCTATATATTATAGATAATGATAAATTAGACAACCCATCACATTTTTCCAACCTCTAAGGAATGTAGGTTCATTTTTCTTTTCCTTTTCCTTTCTTCTCTTTTTTTTTTTTTTTCGGGGGCGGGGGTGTGGGGGAGGGGGGTTGCAGGTTTGGTTGGTTATATGATCCTCTATTTTCCAACCATTCCTTTGAAGGGCTAACTTTAGTGTTGCTCAACAGACTTTTACCAAAATAATTATTATAGCCATCCATGTTTGCATCCTAAATCCTGTGGCATAGGTTTAAAGCACCTAATCCTCCTCAAATCTTCAATGCATATCCCATACATCTCAAAAGCTTCTCCACGACTTTGTCCTCAATAGGCATAACTCCTCCACCTCGTCCGTTAACCTTGCACCTCATTCTAAATTTCCTAGTCTCATCCATGGTCTGAAAAAACAAAGGACTGACCCCACATTGCAAGGGTGGGTCAGGCACACACCGAACCAAGAATCAAACCAATGATGAATGTCGATGGGTATGCATGTATACGCCCCACAAAACCTTGATACAATCTTTTTTGGTCTCCAACTTCTAATATTAGGTTTCTTATGATGTTGTTTCCATTTAAATGCTATACTTCTCCTAGGAAAAAGATACAGGTATCAAGTTAACTACTCTAGTTATGGCTTTATGAGTATCCTAAAGTTAACTATCCTACTTATGGTTTTATGAGTATACTAAAGTGAGACTTGGGTATATTTATCACATGAATAATATGCCACATATTAGCCAAATTACATATATACATTTATACATTCATATTATCATCTGAAAAACATATAAATGTATTAGGTCCTTAAATGATTAAAAAAAGGATGCTCCCCTTTACTCCCCTAACCCCATGCCATAATCCTTGCTCTGTTCCTATCCCTCCACTTCCAAATGACCTCTATTGCCATCCATGGCACTCTCTTGGCTGCCCTCTCAACCCCAACACCATAGTTGCTATCTCCCTCATCCTTCCTCTTTATCATCATCGAGCTCCCATTTTAATACATTCTCTCATCTCCATCTCTCTTTCATGCATGATCTACAATACCCCTCCAATTTTCACCATGATCAGCCTCTCCCTTGTTGTTGACCTGCACCAAAGAAGCCTCAATTGCTCAATATCCACCTCTGTAAACACCACTGACGCTCTTGGAGCCATAGTAATCAGATGCAGACTGAAGACCAACCTGACCAAGGGCCTACATCACCCGTCCAACCATCAGGACAATCAGTCAAATCAGCTAAATCAGCTAAGCATTAAAATAAGTTAAAATTTTAAATTATAGAAAAGTCAAATATAGTATAAGAGCTTAAATAACTGTTGCTAAGTTTTTTTTATTTAATTACTCCCTTAAGTCACATGGGTCTGTATTACCCACAACTCTTCCACTGCTAATATAAATTTAAAAAAATAAAGTATTTAATATTTTTTAAAAATTAATAAAAATATGTATAGAAAAATATATAGAACATATTCATACTTTTAATAATCACAAATACTAAAAATTTGAGAACATATAAAAAAGTAAATATACTAATTTTTTTATTCTCTATCACATGGAACAATTTTGAAATTCTTTATGGAAAGGATTAATTGCCAAAATGTATAGCTTTATCTCATGAAACATGCATCATATATAAGTATAATAAATCAGGTTTTAAATCTCATGGTACAAAACTGTATGATTTCTCCTTAGAATAGAACACACCAGTGTCCCACCGTCCCAATGGCCGTGTTGGTAGAGCATCTCCGTACCCTTGACTCTTTTCGCTTCAATTTTCCTTTATTTCTTCTAATATTTTGACTAGTAAGGTAATCATAAGATTTGATTGTGGCTTGTATATAAGAGGAAAAAACATTGCTCATTTCATTAATTTTTCAATATTTGCAACAAATTATTTAGAAACCTTGAGTAGGATATCAAAACATATAACACAAACAAAAGCATGTCAGCAAGAAGCAAGCAATGACAAGCCACTGCTCAGCACCTGTAAGATGAAATCCATGGTTCACATCAAACATATTAGACAGAAAATTCAACTTAAAGATCAAAATTGTAGAAAAGATCTAAAAGAATATTATATTAAATACCAAGTGAATTATCTCTGACTTGCTGATGCTAGAACCGCGTCGAGTTCCACCCTTATCTTTCCCACTTCCATCAACTGCACTATTCATGGAAAATAGTCTTTCCAGCTCACAATAATCAATCTCAGGAGCCCTATTCAACATATTGCACTGGATGAGAATCTAATTTTAACCATATCTCTTGCATGCAAAACCAATATATGTAGAATGCAGTGGCATGTGATGGTTCAAGTATTTGAAAATGTGGCCTTAAAATAACATAACTGTATCTCGAGATTTCATAATTTAGGATCTTCTGGTGTAAACAATTATGTGTTAGCTCAGTTTCACCATTCGTGGTCAGCTAAGATGTCACTGAAAATATATATAATTCTTCAAACCTAATACACATTGGAGGGAATGAAATCATATTCTGTTACTGCACATTGTTTCTGGATGGAGACATTAAAGAAAGGTTACAGGTGCAGGGCTACACAAACAAGACTATAAGAAGCATTCAATTCTACAAGCCTCCCATGGTATCCTTCTCAAGGTTTTAAATTTCGTAAGATAGAGGTATCCCGGTTTTTCTATGGAACAAGACAGTCAAAATTGAACTCGGAATCTCTTTAGAACAAAACATCTCGACCCTCGTCCCATTTAGACTTGAATCACTTATCCTTTCAATAAAGCAACCCTACAAGCTTATTAGTAAAATATTGGAATTTTCAACGTTATTAAAGTCCAGTTACCTTGACTGGTTATCCTGTTTTTGATTATCAGCCCATAGACTTCCTTGCACTGCACGAGTAACTTTCACCCAATGTAATGGCTTCAATGAAGCCTTTTTTGGTGCCATAGCATGTTGTGCAGATCCACGACCTCTTCCTAGACTTGATCCACTAATTTTTCCCCTGTCTAAAGAGGGAGGGGGTGGTGCCAGTGCATTTGAAATCTTGGATCCAAGAGGCTGTGGTGGACCAGGTACTACACGACTTCCTCCATGTAAGGGTGGTGGAGGAGGCACAACTCCAGGAGGTTTTGCTGCTTGAGGAGGTGGGGAGGAACAGTACCTTTGTCACTAGGTACCGAGGGAGGAGGAGGTGGAGCAGGGGGGGTTGCATGCACAGAATTCCAAGGAGGAGGGGGAGGCACAGGTGGAGCCCCACGAGCAATACCAAGGTCACCATGACTTAAACTTGGAGGAGGTGGAGGGATTGCTCGCACAGAATTCAAAGGAGGTGGGGGAGGTGGAGGAATAGTGCTTTTGTTGCTAGGCACCAAGGGAGGAGGAGGAGGAGGAGGAGGTGGAGCTGGGGAGGTTGCTCGCACAGGGTTCAAAGGAGGTGGGGGAGGTGGAGGTGGAGGACCCCTTTTAGACACAGCAGGGAGAGGAGGGGCAGGGGGAGGAGGAGGAATCTTATTAGATTGGATAGGGGGAGGTGGAGGAGGCGGTGGTGGAGGACCCCTATTTGATATAACAGGATGAGAAGGAGGTGGAGGTGGTGGAGCTGATGGTGGACTCCTATTTGATATAACAAGGCATGGAGGTGGAGGTGGAGGTGGAGGTGGAGGTGGAGGAACCCTATCCGATATAATTGGATGGGGAGGTGGAGGTGGTGGATGACCCCTGTTTGATATAATAGGAAGAGGAGGTGGAGGAGGTGGAGGTGGAGGTGGGGATAGAGGCAGAGGGGTAGAACTAGTTTTATTAGGAACATTAGGAGGTTGTGGAGGCAAAGGAACACTACTAGATATATTGATAGGAGGCAATGGTTGAGGCAACGAAGAAGTCTTATTAAATGTGGCAGGGGAGGTGGAAGACAAGGTGGAGGCCCTGTAGTTCTTGTGGTTGAACATGGAAGTGGCGGTGGCAGCGGTGGCGGCAATGGCGGTGATGGTGATGACGGTAGAGAAGATGGATGCAAAGGAAAAGAGGGAGAAGGATGGAGTGGAACAGTAACTTTATTAGACAAAACATGAGATGGAGGGAAAGGCAGAGGGGGAGGGGTGGTTTAGGATCTTGGGGCAGAGCAGTGGGTGTTTTTGATGGTTCGGATGTGAGAGTAACTGCAGATGGAGGGCATGAAGGTACTGAAGGTGATGGCAATGGAGATGTATTGTTGTCATGCATCACAACCATGAGGGAAGTTGACGGTAGAAATCCTGTTGTAAAAAAAAAAATGTATCGTCAGGCATAAACTTCTCTATTCATTAGAAAATAACACTAGTACATGGACATGTAACCTCACCTGTCAAATTAGAATCTTGTTTTGCATGATCATTAGGTGTGTTTTCTAATTCTGTAGTGATGTTTACACCATGTTGAATCTTTTCCTGGTCCACTGAAGAAACAGAATCAGAAGTTACAGACTCCTTTTCTTCATCAGAGTCTGTAGGTGAGATTACTGGCATCTGTATACCAACTTTACTTTGCACCCTTGAAAATTCTTTCACATCACCTAAAATCAGCTTCTCAATTTTTTCTTGCAGAGCATTTGCTGAGATTTGTTTGAGCAACCAAAAAGCAGCATCATCATTGCTTTCAACCCATTCAACGCCGCTAAAAAGTTCTTGCACCCTTGAAAAAGCCTCTATAGGCAATCCACCTTTCACCTCACCATTTAAAGTTGCCGTTGGAACTCTAGGAGTATACATGCTCTCAATTTCGCCAAATAGGACCTGAACTCCGAATTTATCAGGGGAAACATATGGAAAAAGATGAATCAATATTGCTAAATTCATATTTACATGAACAACTACTGATAACACCAATCCTATGTTTACCTCTGCTCTAAAACCTTTTGGATACTTGTCCTTTGAATCCCAAAGTATGTCCACATCATCACAGTTCAGCATCAATATATTTGACCGAATGAAAGCAGTATTGAACATTATGCGGAACATCATAACCTCCCTATCCAGATCAAAATCAAGATGAACGCATTCCAAGACAACATCACCTTGAACTAAGCATTGGATATCAATTTTAATCACATCACAGTCTTCCTGCATGGACAAATCATCTTCGAGTGCTTCAGACACAGGAAGTGGAACAAACTGCAGCATGTTAAGAAGAAAGAGGAAACATTATACCTGTCGATAATGTCGTAAAGATTTCTTCTTGGGCATTGAAAAAAGCATGTTAGTTGAAAGACAATCTTTGCTATGAAGATTACGCCCAAAAACACGGACTAATGGTCTGCATCCATTATCAGAATCAAAGCTTGGAAAGGAACGAAGAATAAGGCAATCCAAAGAAAGAGATCGTTCCATAGGAGACCACTCTGGAGAAATATTCCTTCTGGCAACATACTGCAAGTAACGGAGCTGTGATGGGAATGGATTCAGTGGTGATAAAAGTTGCAAAAATCCTTTAGGAGCCTCACGATGGATAATTTCTAGAGTTTTCTGTTCTGCACTGTGCAATTTTCTAAAAATCATAAAGCAAGCTAAAAGAAATGCTAAGAGTGGCCAACCCCCTCTCTCACAATGGAGCAGTATAATGTTTTGATTATTCCTGAAAGACAGCCAGTATTCACTGACATGAAGGAAGTGCTGAATAAGAGACAAAGAAAGAAGAGGACAGCCTTCATATTGCCGTGGATAGTCAATGATAGTGATATCATATTCACAAAGAACTTCTGCAAATTGGCTTCTCTTTTCTCCCTCTCTGAAGTTAAATGCAAGAAAGGAAGAATCGGCATATTCTTCATGTAGCCCAGTGACAATTTCATGCAAGTAGATACGATACATTCCATCCGATAAAACATCAGTAGAGAAGCATGAATCGAAAACTGCAAAGGGGGGGGGAAAAAGTCTTACACAGGTAAATATCCAGATGTACCCAATAAAAATAGTTCAAACACTTACCATAAACTCTATCGAAGAATTCTAGCAAACCATCAGGAGGTCTCCTATAAAAGAACCTGCTAAAGAGAGACATTTACAACAATGTCCAGTTTTCTCGCCCACTCAGAAAATAAGTCCTAAAATGCAGGTTCTAGACAAATTTGGCAGACCAAGCAATCCGAAATTTTGGATGGAATGGTACATGACTCCCAACATTGAGATCAAACAGATGCCCTGATTAAAACATCACCAATCTGCTCCCTGAAGACAATGAACATAAATAAGAAAACATAGATTTCATGGAATATTGAATTATAAAAGACATGCAATCTCATGTACCTTTCTAGATTTTTTACAGAAATGTGAAAAATAAATCTTTATCTTGATAAATTGATAACAAAATGTTGAGAAAGTAACACCACAATTAGAAGAACAGAGCATATGAGGACATGTGAGGCTTAAGAGTAGGTGAAGCTTGCAGGGATGGTTTTGAAGAGGTGCAGCTTGAGAAGCAAGATTTTTTTTCTCCCTTTTTTTTTCATTCTGTACAGCATTCGGATGACCCACAAGCACTCTCCCCTCACTGCTTGTCCCTCTCCAAAAGGAAGTTTGTTACAACAACACAAATACTAAGATGTACAAAACTCTACATGGGTCAGACATGGTTGAACACCCAAATGTCTGCACTGGAGAAAGGAAAATTAAATCCTCAAATCTTACAGACTAAGCTGAAAGCCTCTCCCAAAATATTGGAGGTTATGCTCAACTCAGCCCAGATAGCACACAAATCTGATAAAGTAACTGGAATAGTTTACTGGGTTCATATTCATGCAAGTCATGATCTTCATCTGATTAATTTTTAAGAGGAACGTCCAGCTTACACCATGTCATATAATTGTTTGAGTGAATTGGCCATGTCTAATAGAAAACATAAAAAAGGATCATCCCCTTTCCAAAGGTTTTCTTTTAAGTCATGTCCTTTAGTCAACCTAATACTCGTGACCTTGAGGTGCAGTCCCCCAGTTTTATTGTTCACTTGATCTTCAAAAGGGTTCACCAAGTCTACGAGCATTTCAGGTGGTAATCAAACAAAAACTGGCTACAGTAAATTAAAGCAGGGTCTCATAAGCAGGGTTATGTTCCCAGTATGGTCATAAAAAGAGTACATTGCAAGCATTTGAGGAGGCAAATGGTTCATTTACCATAAATCAACCTCGAATGCCACACTGCTGAATATGATGGATCATGAAATGGAGCAGACAACAACTCCAGTACTGGAGACCTGATTATGAACAGAAAGGGGATGCTCATGAGAACACTAAATGACACAATTTAAGCAAAAAGTCCTACAATGCCTAAGCATAATCCATTATTTTCACAGGTATTTCCCAAGCAAGAGACAAACTATGAAGTTTCTCTTGGAAGTTTTCCTTAACAATATTCAAAGCCTGGCTGAAATCTAAATGAAAGCAAACAAGCACTATGGCAGACCTTTCCTTATTTGCAGGAGTGGCAAGTCTTGAGCGGAACCACCAACCCACTCGAATCTGTTCAAAATTAATGGGCCTTGATGAGGATTATCTATAACTCAGCCTGGTATGGGTTATTCAAGAGTCAAGTCAAACAAGACATAAATGAGGCCGAGTTTGAGTTTGGGCTCCAAACATGACAGGTCAACATGGGCTAGAGAAACCCTTAGAATGTAGCCCTAGTCTCCTAACATGGTTGTGATAGTATGGTGAGCCATGAACTAATAAAGGCTTGGACTGGGTGACTAGGTAAGTTGTGCAATTGATGGTTAAAGAACAAAATTTATTGAAGATAAATGCAAAGCATGTACAGGACTTATTCTGGACTGTTACTTTAATTTCTTCTTGTAACTCTAGATTCATTTTGACATAACACTTCATCCGCTCTTCTTTGTCCCATCTTCTATAATTTTTTTTAAACTACAAAATGGAAAAATGAATCCATAATTGGGTATGGGCACATTATCGTCAACTTGATTATGTATAGGTCCAGTCGTGTCAAGGATTTCAACCCAACACAAAGTTGATCCAACCTAAAAATAATCCAAGCCAATGCCTTTGAAAGAGTTATTTCCTAAATGCCAATCGCAATTTCATTGTGATAGGTTTCTTTTATTCTTTCAAATCATGTTCATGATATTTTACTTATAAATAAAAGGCATTATGTTTTATCATTCATTGCTTCTTATAATTATGATGAACCCCATATATTAGGATAATGATTTTAGCGCTATGATGAGATCATGCTAGTGAAACCTAAAATCCTAAAACCCTAATCTAAAACATTCTCAGTCGATGGTACATTGAGTCGGGGATCAATGCTATCAGAAAGACTGATACATCTCATGTATGCTCGATGCAGAGGGTGATTGATCTCACAATCACTTATGTGAGACACTAATATAAAGATATGGGTGCTCACTAGAGGAATGAGTTCACTGAATTGACCTACCAAGAGAACATCTTATGGATGCTTACTTATTTGTCAAAAGATGATTCTCTAAGTAGGAGTTGTGCAAGTAATCCTTAGACCTGAAATCATCATAGTATCTTGTGCATATAAATCCATATTTTGGTTTACACTCATTCACGACATTAAGTTGTGTATGAGGTATTCTGGATATGGTCGATTGTATACGAAGATTATGAGTAGATCAATAAGGAATCAATTACTTCTAGTAGGAGAAGCCTACATCCTACTTGCTCTAATCTTATAATGATTCATGAAGTCTTTAATCAAAGCAGAATAAAAAATTAGAAAGAGTTTCTACTCTTTCATTAATTGAATTATCATTAGAAGATTACGAGAGACATGAATAAGTAATTAAGTTTGACATTGATCCATACTCATATACTTATTCGGGGTGCAGCATGATCGAAGGATTGAATTGCATGGTAACTTGCCACTGAAGGATATATTTGGTATATCCACTAAATTTCATATCTTCCGAGTAGACATGATACGTTACTAGACGTCAATCTTGCCTCGTAGGTTTGATTGGATTAAAGAGTTTGATTCGATCAATAATTAGGGTTCTAATTGTCAAGTTCGGGATCACATTAATTGAACCTTTAAGAATTAAAAATGTTCTAATCATGATAGGTCAACTTGCACTCATACCTACTACTGGCTAGATGTGGAACCCAATGGATCACATACAAAGGAACGTATTAAGGGTCTAATTGGATTAGATCATGTTTGCAGGATAGACATGCTAGCACGTGTTGCAAACCCTAGCTCCTGATTCGAATTAGATTTGAATCTGATTCTTGTATTAGGTTAATCTAATATGATTAGATCATGACCTAATGTGGGTTGGCCAAGAGTTGGAACCCAATTGGCTTTATTTGAACCATTGAATGGCTCTTTGGATAATGGAACTGGACCGTTGGTCAGTGGCTCGATTTGGACCATTGGATAATGGTGTCTTAATCTGAACCATTGAATGATGTTCTTAATCTGAACCATTGGATGATGTCTTAATATAGACCATTGGATGATGTCTTAATCTGGACCATTGGATGGTGTTTTATTTTGGACATTATCATGAAATAAGTGGAGGAGGTTATCAACGTGAGAAGGGCATGAATAAGGCTTATCGAATAAATCTTTTAAGCGGATACATCTTTCCGCTCTCTCCGTAGCACCTCATCATGATGAGGCGCTATCCTTAGGACACGCCTCATCATGATGAGGCGGGATGAGGCGTGTGGATGGGATGCATCCGCATCCCTTCTCCTCTTATAAATAGGAATGCCTCCTATGGTTCAAGACACAGAATTCATCCGAAGAGAAATAAACTTCTGAATCTCCTTAATTTCTCTTTTAGGACCAAGATAAGGTCTTCTTCAGGATAAGAGGTTGTTTTGTCCTAAACCAAGACAAAGAGGTCTTTTTCTAGACAAGAGGTTGTCTTGTCCTAAACCAAAACAAGGAGGTCTTCTTTAAGGCAAGAGGTTGTCTTGTCCTAAACCAAGACAAGGAGGTCTTCTTTAAGGCAAGAGGTTGTCTTGTCCTAAACCAAGACAAGGAGGTCTTCTTTAAGACAAGAGGTTATCTTGTCTTAAACCAAGACAAGGAGGTCTTCGTTAGGACAAGAAGCTTTGAAGGATTTCTTGTAAGAGAAAGAAAAATAGAAGGAAAAGAAAGCAAACCAATCAAATCCTTTAGAAGGATTAAAGCATCAAGGATCAAAGTTTTAAAGGAGGCAGAGTCTTGAACCCAGTTCCTGTGTGAATCAACGTTGGAGGGTGAACACTTGGGCACCTTATGAATATTCTACCATATTGGATTTAGCGTTACATGTATTCTTCTTATCCTACATTTACCATTTATTCATTTATTTGTTACCATTAAGGAGATCTTGGCTATTACGGGTTTCATGCAAATATATTTCATTGAGAAATTTATAAAATCCACACGCTTCCGCTGCGCTGTCAGGCGTGCATGGAAACCCCAACAGTGGTATCATAGCCATCCTTAAATGGTGCAATTAAATGATCATGCATGTTGTAGGATCCAAAAATGCTATGTGATAGCAATATTAGATATCATGATATAAAACATGTTTATTGAAATGCTATGTGATAGCAATATTAGATATGATCAAGCATGTTCATATTCCTTGATATGTTTGCTTCTTGCATAAGAAATGCAAAGTATATGGAATATGGTAAGAGACCAGAAAGCCCTCACATAAAATTATATTAAGTCGTAGTATTAAAAATACTTTGAGCTGACCCATTCTAGAATAATTGATTGAGTTGGTGTCTAGGAAAGCACTCAAGGTGGTTACTTAATTAGGACCTTACTCTCTGAGTAAGGGGAGCCTCTTACTTGCTTACCTGGCCAACTATTTGATTGTCTTTTATAGATAAGCTTAATGTTGATAAAACATTACTCTCAGCCTTCCTTTATGCCTAAACATTATTTTGTCAAGATCCATGCTAGTTTGTTGTGTACCCATAAGGCTGGTTATGAGGACTGATATAATATTGTCTTGGTGCATAAAGATGCTTCCAGCATATTTTAATATGTAGCTTTGTTATGTACCGACAAGGACAGCATTATTCAAATATGATTGTATGGAAATGAAGGGTTTGACTTAACTAAAACATTATAGCTTGTTGTGTACCCACAAGACTATGAATGTTTTAAAGGACAAGATAAAGTTGAGAATTGCATGGGATGCAATTGGAAAAAGTTTCTTACCTCTGAACTCATAAAGGTTTATTGTGTACCCACAAGGCTTTTACGAGGAATTAGGATCTCAATCCTACTAAGAAAAATTAGTACGTTTCTCGTTTATCTTAGGAGAGGGCTATGATAAGTCGATAAAATAGCGAGAGTAACAATTAGATAAAAGTCCTTGTCTAATTGTATACATGTCATCATTATTGGTCTACGTATGTTAGTTTTGTTCTTTGTTTATGTAGAATTCAATCTGTATTAGATGGCTTCTTCACTATCACTGAGAGGCATTTTAGATGCCAACAAATTGACCGGTCCAAATTATGTGGACTGGTTCAGGAATCTCAAGATTTATAAGAGTTTTCTTACAGCTGTGAAGCCTGATGCAAGAGTTGCATAAAAAAGTGTGTTTGTGTTACATACCAACTTGTCATTAAGTTCTTCAAATTCTAATTCTTGGGTATTGGGTACTAGTTGTGGTTCTTATATATGCAAGTCATTGTATGGACTACAGAAAATTAGAAGTTTGAAGAAAGGTGACTTCGAACTGTTCGACGCTGGAGGAGAATCCCTTCAGGCAGAAGCTATTAGAACCTATATCTTGGAGTTACCATCCAGCAAGCTCTTGAAACTAGAAGACTGTTACTATATGCCAAAAATCATTAGAAATGTAATTTCTATTCCTTTGTTGTTAAAGAAAGGTTTTGAAATTAATGGAAAGAGCAATGATTGCTCTATTTCTTTTTCTAATGAATTTTATTGCAAAGGCATTATGAAAAATGGCCTTCTAGTTCTATGTTTTAATGACAATGTGTTTCATGTTGGTGAAAGTAACAAAAGAAAGAGAAAGGATGTTAATAATACCTTCCTTTGACATTGCCGACTTGATCATATTAGTGAGTCAAGATTACACAAGTTATACAAAGAAGAGTTTTTTGCTCCTTATGATTTTGAATCATGCGGAACTTATGAATCTTGTCTTGTGGATAAAATGACCAAATCTTCATTCTTAAGCAAATGAGTTGTTAGGACTTGTGCATACAGATATGTGTGGTCCTATGACAACTCCAGCTAGAGGTGGATACTCTTACTTCATCACATTCACCGATGATCTATCAAGGTATGGACATGTGTATCTTTTGAAACATAAGTCTGAAGCTTTTGATAAATCTAAATAGTATCAAAGTATGGTCGAAAAACAATTAGGGAAGTGTATTAAAATCCTTTGATCTGATCGAGGAAGAGAATATTTTTCTAGTAAGTTTTTAGACTATCTTAAAGAAAAGGATATTCTCTCTAAATGGACACCTCCATATATGCCACAATTAAATAGAACAGTAGAAAGGAGGAATCGTACCCTATTAGATATGGTACAGTCCATGATGTGCTTTACAGATCTTTCTATTCCTTTCTAGAGATTTGCCCTAGAAACTGCTGCATATATTTTGAACAGGATACCTTCTAAGTCTGTACCTAGCACTCTATATAAGATACGGAGAGGAAAGAAGCCAAATCTTAAGTATCTTAAAATATGGGGCTGTCAAGCTTATGTTAAAAGAAATTTTGGACATAAGCTAAGTGCTAGATCAGATAAGTGTATATTTGTAGGTTATCCTAAAAACAATATAGGATATATCTTCTATAATCCTGCTGAACACAAGATTTTTGTTAGTAGGCATGCTATTTTTATGGAGAAAGTTTTTCCTTGAAAAGGACAAGGATAGAAGAAATGAACTTAAAGAAATTCATGACCTACAAATTGAGACAAATAATATTCCTCAACCAGATGTACCTATGAATGAGGTACAACCACAACACATATCTCTCCGAAGGTCGGATAGAGTACGAAAAGTACCGAAGAGATATGGGTTTATCATAGAGAATGATGAAGCCCACATCATTGAGAACAATGATCCACTGACCTATTCGAAAGTCGTCATGAGTAAGGATTCTGACAAATGGCTGAAGGCTATGAAATCCAAAATAGATTCTATGTATATCAACCAAGTGTGGACTTTGGTTGATGCACCTAAGGGTGTAACCCTTATAGGTTGCAAATGGGTATATAAGAAGATTGGAGCTGATGGCCAAGTAGATACATACAAGGCCAATCTAGTGACAAAAGGTTTTAGACAAAAACAAGGAATTGACTATGATGAAACTTTTTCGCCAGTAGCTATGCTCAAGTCTATTATGTTTGCAATAACTGCATATTATGATTATGAAATCTGGCAGATGGATGTCAAAACTGCATTCCTTAATGGCCATCTTGAGGAAGATGTTTATATGACTCAGGCAGAAGGATTTGTCTCAAGTGAAAAAACAATCAAGTATGCAGGCTTAAGAAATCCATTTATAGATTAAAGAAAGCGTCAAGGAGTTGGAACATCCATTTTGATTTGACAGTCAAAGAGTTTGGCTTTATTAAAAATGTGGATGAACCTTGTATGTAAAAGAAGACAAGTGGGAGTGCTATTGTCTTCTTATTATTGTATGTAGACGACATACTTCTTGTTGGAAATGATGTTCCAATGTTGCAATCGATCAAGACTTGGCTATCAAAAAGGTTTTCCATGAAAGACCTGGGTGAAAAATCCTATATACTGGGTATAAAGATCTATAGGGATAGATCTAAAAGGATGCTAGGCTTATCCCGATCAAGGTACATAGATAAAGTGCTGAAAAGATTCAGCATGGATGAGAGTAAAAGAGGTTACTTACGTTTAGGTCATGGCATACATCTTTCTTAGAAGATGTCTCCTAAGACACTTGAAGAGAGGAATAGAATGAGTTCTATTCCATATGCATCGGCAGTAGGGTCAATAATGTATGCTATGCTATGTACCAGGCCTGACGTTGCTTATGCCTTGGGCATAACAAGTAGGTTTTAGCTTGATCTAGGGGAGGATCATTGGAAAACAGTGAAAAGCATTCTTAAGTACTTGAGAAGGACAAAATATTTTTCTAATATATGAACGATCAGAATTGAAACTAGAAGGCTATTCAGATTCTAGTTTTCAGTCGGATCCAGATGATAGCAAGTCCATTTCAGGATATGTCTTTACTCTGAATGATGGAGTAGTGAGCTGGAAGAGTTTCAAGCAGCAAACTGTAGCTGACTCAGTTACTGTGGCAGAGTACATTGTGTAAGTGAAACAGCTAAGGAAGCTGTCCGAATGAAGAAGTTTATCATAGAGTTGAGTGTAGTTCCTGAGACTGCTGAACCAGTACCAGATTATTGTGATAACACTGGAGCTATTGCACAAGCAAAGGAACCAAGGTCTTATCATAGATCCAAGCACATTCTAAGACGCTTCGACCTCGTTCGTAAGATCATCGAAAGGAAAGACATCAAGATTGAACGAGTAGATACAAAGAACAACTTAGCAAACCCATTCACTAAAGCTCTGCCTCAGCAGCAGTTTGATCGCCACCTTGATTGTATGGGGTTAAGTATAAAAGTGATTGGCTTTAGTGCAAGTGGAAGAATGAAAGAGTTATGCTCTAAATGCCAATCGCAATTTAATTATGATAGGGTTTCTTTTATTCTTCCAGTTTAATAAAAGGCATTGTGTTTCATCATTCGCTGCTTCTTATAATTATGATGAACCCCATATATTAGGGTAATGATTTTAAGGCTGTGATGAGATCATGCCAGTAAGACCTAAAATCTTAAAACCCTAATCTAAAACATTCTCAGTCGATGGTACATTGAGTCGGGGATCAATGCTACCAAAAAGACTGACACATCTTATGTATGCTCGATGCAGAGGACGATTGATCTCATAATCATTTATGTGAGACACTAATACGAAGAAGATGTGGGTGCTCATTAGAAGAATGAGTTCACTGAATTGACCTGCCAAGAGAATATCTTATGGATGCTTACTTATTTGTCAAAAAATGATTCTCTAAGTGAAAATTGTGCAGGTGATCCTTAGACCTGAGATCACCATAGTACCTTTTGCATATAAATCCATATTTTGGTTTACATTCGTTCACGATATTAAGTTGTGTACGAGGTATTCTGTATATGGTGGATTGTATATGAAGATTATGAGTAAATCAACAAGAAATCAATCACTTCTAATAAGAGAAGCCTACATCCTACTTGCTCTAATCTTATGATGATTCAGGAAATCTTTGATCAAAACAGAATGAAAAATTAGAAAGAGTTTCTAATCTTTCATTAATTGAATTATCATTAAAAGATTAAGAGAGATATGAATAAGTAATTAAGTTTGACATTGATCCATACTCATATACTTATTCGGGGTGCAGTATGATTGAAGGATTGAATTGCACGGTAACTTGCCACTGAAGGATATGTTTGGCATATCCACCAAATTTATATCTTCCGAGTAGATATGATACGTTGCTAGACATTAATCTTGTCTTGTAGGTTTGATTGGATTAAAGAGTTTGATTTGATCAACAATTAGAAAGGATTCTAATTGTCTAAGTTCGGGATAGCATTGATTGGACCTATAAGGATTAGAAATGTTCTAATCATGATAGATCAACTTGCACCCATACCTACTGTTGGCTAGATGTGGAACCCAATGGGTCACACACAAAGAAACTGATTAAGGGTCTAATTGGATTAGATCATGTTTGCAAGATAAACATGCTAGCACGTGTTGCAAACCCTAACTCCTAATTCGAATTAGATTCGAATTTGATTCTTGTATTGGGTTAATCTAATATAATTAGATCATGACCTAATGTGGGTTGGCCAAGAGTTGGAACCCAATTGGCTTTATTTGGACCATTGGATGGTTCTTTGGATAATGGATCTAGACTGTTGGTCAGTGGCTCGATTTGGAACATTGGATGGTGGTGTCTTAATCTGAACCATTGAATGATGTCTTAATATGGGCCATTGGATGATGTCTTAATCGAGATCATTGGATGGTGTGTTATTTTGGACATTATCATGAAATAAGTGGAAAAGGTTATCAATGTGAGAAGGGCATGGATAAGGCTTATCAGATAAGTCTTTTAAGCAGATACATCTTTCCACTCACTCCGTAGCCCCTTATCATGATGAGGCGCTATCCTTAGGACACGCCTCATCATGATGAGGCGGGATGACGCGTGTGGATGGGATGCATCGCATCCCTCCACCTCTTATTAATATGAATGCCTCTCGTGGTTCATGATACACAGAATCCATGCGAAGAGAAATAAACTCCTTATCTCTTCTTAATTTCTTTTTTAGGTATTGTCCTGGACTAAGACAAAAGGTCTTTCTTCAAACAAGAGGTTGTCTTGTCCTAAACTAAGACAAAGAGGTCTTCTTCAAGACAAGAGGTTGACTTGCCCTAAACCAAAACAAGGTCTTCGTTAGAACAAAAAGCTTTGAAGGATTTCTTGTAAGAGAAAGAAAAATAGAAAGGAAAGAAAGCAAGCCAATCAAATTAAAGCATCAAGGATCAAAGTTTTAAAGGAGCTAGAGTCTTGAACCAAGTTCCTGTGTGGATCAATATTGAAGGGTGAACATTTGGGCACCTTGTGGATATTCTAACATATTGAATTTAGCGTTACAGATATTCTTCTTATTCTACATTTACCATTTATTCATTTGATTATTACCATTAAGAAGATCTTGGCTATCAAGGATTTCATGCAAACATATATCATAAAGAAATTTATAAAATCTACACGCTTTCGCTGCACTGTCAGGCGTGCATGGAAACCCAACAGCCTTGCCACTCCTACTATTATGGAGAATACCAAATACTTGACACAAACCAAGGGGCCTAACAAAGCAGGGCAAATAATGGTAAAAAAATTGAGTTTAAATCTTTTCACCATTTTCATGATTTTTTGTATCTTATAAACTGTAATTGGACAATGATCCATGCATGCCTGATAATTGATTAATGGATTTCCTAAAAGCTTCATTCTATCAACCTTCCCACACCCCCCCCCCCCTTCTCCAACCAATGCGCGCGCGTGCGTGCGCGCACACACACACAAAATGTATGCCAGAGCATCATGATTGTCAAAGAAATAGTACCACAAGATCATTTGGTGAAGTACACTTTGGATATTATTTAATATATCAAGGTCATCCATCAACTTGTTATCATAGGGCCTATCAAGTACCGATATGTCCCAAAGTTAATTTAATCTTAAAAAGTCATTTCAAAAAGGATCTTCAGGTAAATCACCTCATCATAGTTGATGAGAGGTAAAATCGTCATTGCATTGTTGACCACTCACATCGGCGATGGGGTCACGCCCAGTCCAAATGCCCTGCTTGCCAGCTGGCTGGCTAGCACGACATTCTAGCAACAAGAGTCTCCTCATAATGAAGAAAGAGAACAAGAGGGAAAAAAAGGGCCACGTCATATGCGTGGGTTCTCCCAAGGGCCCCCTCATTAATATCTGGCAGTCAAATCAATAGGCTGGAGCATTTAATGGTGCAGAAACGGTCATAATGACTTAGCTAGCATTTAATGGAATAAAAAGAGAGGAGAAAGCATACTTCGGCCAACATGCCTCGGAAAATATAGTTCGGCAAATATACTTCGGCCAACATAGCTCGGCCATCATAGCTCGGCCAGCATAGCTCGGCCAGCCTCAGCATCAGCCAGCTTCAGCATAGCTCGGTCATCATAGCTTGGCCAATATAGCTCGGCCAGCCTCAGCCTCAGCCTCAGCTTCAGCATAGCTCGGCCAACATAGCTCGGCCAGCATAGCTCGGCCTGCCTCAGCATCAGCCAGCTTCAGCATAGCTCAGCCAGCATAGCTCGGCCAACATGCCTCGGCAAATATAGTTCGGCAAATATAGTTCGGCCTCCGCAACTACGCTATGTCTTTTGCATCAAGGCATTTATGACCTCATAAAGGCCACATATCCATCTGCTTTAAGGCATTCAATGCCTTATTTTCTTCCCTGCATTAAGGCATTTATGGCTGCCACGTTCGCCCTTTATGCCTCGGCACCTACCTCCGCCGAGCCTCCGCCAACCATGATGACTGAACCACAACACCTCTGCGGAATCTGGCGCGGGAGAGTTCAAATTCACTGTAACAGAATAAGATTCCAAACAAGAAATCATGCCAAAACGTGGCCTAGGACCTACAATAGTGGCCTAGGGACCACGCAGCCACTGAGTCTCGAGCCATCGGCCAGCTCTCCCCGCCTCCCAGCCGTCGATCCTCTAACTAACCAGATATGGATCCTACCGGCCCTGTAACAACCTGATTCGAATCCGTTTCGAATCCCAACAACTTTCAGACCTCATCCAGAGCACGTCCAAGAAGTCAGGTGACCGCCTATAAATACTACCACCCTCAAGCCTCTCAGGTACGGCTATTCTACGCCCATTTTTCATTCGCAGTTCTCACACTCCGCCATGAAAGCTCCCACGAGAGCTCGGAGGAACTCTTCCCGGGGATCCTTCTCCCCATATTTGTTGATTGCTGGTCTCCACTGACTTGGGCGTTGGAGGGTCTTCCGCAGAGAGCCACCCCCAACGCCTCTTGCGTGAGGACTGTCTTGCAGGTCCGCCTAGGAGGGAGCCCACGCTGCAGCCCGATCGCGCCCGAGCCAGAGGACAGATTTCAGCGGCAACAGATTGGCGCTAGAGGAAGGGCCCTCAAGTCCCGTTAAACTTAAAAAAAGGAGACAAGGATCTCGATCTGGAAGAGAACCTCTCCAATGGCTAATCGGAAAAGGGCAACTTCTGAAGCCCAGGATCATGTCGCCTCCCAGAGACCCGATCCGATGAGTATCGTCGCACTGCCGCCGCCACCAGCTGAGACTCCGTCGCCACCAGCTGTCCCAGTGACCCAGGACCCGTTCGCCACACTGGTCCAGCAGGTCCAGGCCCTGACCCGTCTAGTTCAGGAGCGCCATACAGCTCCCCATCCAGTTATAGCTGCCCCTGCTCCATGCCTCCTAGAAGAGGCCACAGCTCCTCTTTCTCTAGCCACTTCTTCTTCTGGTCCGCATGGAGTTGCGGACCCCCCATATCGACCTAAGGAGGCCAGACTAGTCCCGCAAGGGGGCTGCGACAAGGATCTCCCCAGATCTCGGCGGGCTCGATTCATCTCTCCGGTGTCCTCTCGCCACGACTCGACGCCGTCTCCACCTTCTCCCTGCCTTGGCACAACAAATCGGCTTCCATAGCCGCGCTATGCGCACCAAGGCATTTATGGCCTCATAAAGGCCATGTGCATCTACCTGCATTTAATGCCTTATCTCCTTCCATCATTAAGGCATTTATGGCTGCCGCATTGCCCCCTAGGCACCTTTTGCGTGAGGAAGGATGGCGTCATAAAGCCAAGACAAGGAGTTCTTGACTTCATGCTTCACAAAAGTCCAACGTTCAACTTCAACCTCGGCCAGTGGATCTACCGCACCACACAGAGAGTTCCCACAAGCGAGACCCCGTTCCGGATGGCCTTCGGCGTAGAAGCTGTCATCCCCGTGGAGATAGGACCCCCCTATCCGCGGATGCTATCATGCCTCCAGAGTCAAAGGGAGATCTTTCTTGCCCGGCGACCTTGTTCTCCAGAAAGCATCTGTCTCCAAACCGCTGGAGCAAGGAAAACTGGCACCAAATTGGGAAGGCCCCTACCAAGTGGCGGAGATCATTGGACCGGGAACCTACAAGCTGCAAGATCTAAACGGAAAGTCTGTCCCCCGGACGTGGAACTCGGACAATCTCCGTAAGTATTATCAATAGGGTATGTCCTCTATAAGTCCATTTTGATATGCCTTATTATACCTTCCTGTCGGTACGTATTTTCGTAATTTGCAACGTGAATCATCACACATTATGTTGCCAAAGATTGCGAAAAGAAACAGGTGCTGCTCACCAATCCTCGGCACGACCGAGTTGCCTATTTGCACAGGAAATCTCCGAACCTTGGCAGGGCCAAGTAAAAATTCTCCGAACCTTGGCAGGGCCGAGCAACAAAATCTCCGAACCTCGGCTAGGCCGAGCAATGATCTCTAAAGCCCCGGCCAGAGCCGAAGTGCATCTCTCATTATTGGAAGCCCCGGCCAGAGCCGGAGTGCATCTCTTATTACCGGAAGCCCCGGCTAGAGCCGGAGTGCATATCTCATTATTGGAAGCCCCGGCCAGAGCCGGAGTGCATCTCTTATTACCGGAAGCCCCGGCCAGAGCCGGAGTGCATCTCTCATTATTGGAAGCCCCGGCCAGAGCCGAAGTGCGTAAGACCCGGTCAGAGCCGGAGTGCGTAAGCCCCGGTCAGAGCCAGAGTGCATCTCTTATTACCAGAAGCCCCGGCCAGAGCCGAAGTGCGTAAGCCCCGGTCAGAGCCGGAGTGCATCTCTTATTACCAGAAGCCCCGGCCAGAGCCGAAGTGCGTAAGCCCCGGCCAGAGCCGGAGTGCATCTCTTATTACCGGAAGCCCCGGCTAGAGCCGGAGTGCATATCTCATTATTGGAAGCCCCGGTCAGAGCCGGAGTGCATCTCTTATTACCAGAAGCCCCGGCCAGAGCCGAAGTGCGTAAGCCCCGGCCAGAGCCGAAGTGCGTAAGCCCCGGTCAGAGCCGGAGTGCATCTCTCATTATCGGAAGCCCCGGCCAGAGCCGAAGTGCATCTCTCACTATTGGAAGCCCCGGCCAGAGCCGAAGTGCGTAAGCCCCGGCCAGAGCCGGAGTGCATCTCTTATTACCGGAAGCCCCGGCTAGAGCCGAAGTGCATATCTCATTATTGGAAGCCCCGGCCAGAGCCGGAGTGCATCTCTTATTACCGGAAGCCCCGGCCAGAGCCGGAGTGCATCTCTCATTATTGGAAGCCCCGGCCAGAGCCGGAGTGCATCTCTTATTACCGAAAGCCCCGGCCAGAGCCGGAGTGCATCTCTTATTACCGGAAGCCCCGGCCAGAGCCGGAGTGCATATCTCATTATTGGAAGCCCCGACCAGAGCCGAAGTGCGTAAGCCCCGGTCAGAGCCGGAGCGCATCTCTTATTACCAGAAGCCCCGGCCAGAGCCGAAGTGCGTAAGCCCCGGTCAGAGCCGGAGTGCATCTCTCATTATCGGAAGCCCCGGCCAGAGCCGAAGTGCGTAAGCCCCGGCCAGAGCCGAAGTGCATCTCTTATTACCGGAAGCCCCGGCTAGAGCCGGAGTGCATATCTCATTATTGGAAGCCCCGGCCAGAGCCGGAGTGCATCTCTTATTACCGGAAGCCCCGGCCAGAGCCGGAGTGCATCTCTTATTATTGGAAGCCCGGCCAGAGCCGGAGTGCATCTCTCATTATTGGAAGCCCCGGCCAGAGCCGAAGTGCGTAAGCCCCGGTCAGAGCCGGAGTGCATCTCTTATTACCAGAAGCCCCGGCCAAAGCCAAAGTGTGTAAGCCCCGGTCAGAGCCGGAGTGCATCTCTCATTATCGGAAGCCCCGGCCAGAGCCGGAGTGCATCTCTCACTATTAGAAGCCCCGGCCATAGCCGAAGTGCGTAAGCCCCGGCCAGAGCCAGAGTGCATCTCTTATTACCGAAAGCCCGGCCAGAGCCGGAGTGCATCTCCTATTTATCTAAAACCTCGGCCAAGACCGAGTGACATATCAGAACCCTCGGCTAAAAGCTGAGGAAGTTTGTTATTAATCTTGAAGTCTCGGAAACACCGAGTAATTCTTTGAAGGCTCGGCAACACCGAGTAATTTATTTGGAAGCCTCGGTTACAACCGAGTAGCATCTTGGAAGGCTCGGCAACACCGAGTATTTTATTATTTGAAGCCTCGGTTACAACCGAGTAGCATCTTTGAAGGCTCGGAAACACCGAGTAACTATTTGAAGGCTCGGCAACACCGAGTAATTTATTATTTGAAGCCTCGGTTACAACCGAGTAGCAACTATTATTTGGAAGCCTCGGTTACAACCGAGTAGCATCTTTGAAGGCTCGGAAACACCGAGTAATTATTTGAAGACTCGGCAACACCGAGTAATTTATTTGGAAGCCTCGGTTACAACCGAGTAGCATCTTGAGAAGGCTCGGCAACAACCGAGTAATATATTTCTAAAGGCTCGGCAACAACCGAGTAATAAATTCCCAGAGCATCGGCCAAAGACCGAGTGATATATTTCTGAAGGCTCGGCAACAACCGAGTAATAAATTCATCCATAAAAGTATGCTCTTTCTAGACCCATTTTTATTCATTGAATTAAATTCAGTTTTTAAAAGGTCTGCAAAATTCCTATAACTCTCCTTGAAAGTTGCAATAAGAAGCAGGTCGTATAAATCCTCGGCCGGGCCGAGCAATCTCCGTACCTTGGCAGCGCCAAGTAAAATATAATCTTTATAATCCTCGGCTGGGCCGAGCGGTCTCCGAACCTTGGCAGCGCCAAGTAAAATATAATCTTGAAGGCTCGAAAACACCGAGTAATTCTTTGAAGGCTCGGCAACACCGAGTAATTTATTATTTGGAAGCCTCGGTTACAACCGAGTAGCATCTTTGAAGGCTCGGAAACACCGAGTAATTCTTTGAAGGCTCGGCAACACCGAGTAATTTATTATTTGGAAGCCTCGGTTACAACCGAGTAGCATCTTGGGAAGGCTCGGTAACACTGAGTAATTTATTATTTGAAGCCTCGGTTACAACCAAGTAGCAACTATTATTTGGAAGCCTCGGTTACAACCGAGTAGCATCTTTGAAGGCTCGAAAACACCGAGTAATTATTTGAAGGCTTGGCAACATCGAGTAATTTATTTGGAAGCCTCGGTTACAACCGAGTAGCATCTTGAGAAGGCTCGGCAACAACCGAGTAATAAATTCATCCATAAAAGTATGCTCTTTCTAGACCCATTTTTATTCATTGAATTAAATTCAGTTTTTAAAAGGTCTGCAAAATTCCTATAACTCTCCTTGAAAGCTGCAATAAGAAGCAGGTCGTATAAATCCTCGATCAGGCCGAGCAATCTCCGTACCTTGGCAGCGCCAAGTAAAATATAATCTTTATAATCCTCGGCTGGGCCGAGCGGTCTCCGAACCTTGGCAGCGCCAAGTAAAATATAATCTTGAAGGCTCGGAAACACCGAGTAATTCTTTGAAGGCTCGGCAACATCGAGTAATTTATTATTTGGAAGCCTCGGTTACAACCGAGTAGCATCTTTGAAGGCTCGGAAACACCGAGTAATTCTTTGAAGGCTCGGCAACACCGAGTAATTTATTATTTGGAAGCCTCGGTTACAACCGAGTAGCATCTTGGGAAGGCTCGGCAATACTGAGTAATTTATTATTTGAAGCCTCGGTTACAACCGAGTAGCAACTATTGTTTGGAAGCCTCGGTTACAACCGAGTAGCATCTTTGAAGGCTCGGAAACACCGAGTAATTATTTGAAGGCTCGGCAACACCGAGTAATTTATTATTTAGAAGCCTCGGTTACAACCAAGTAGCATCTTTGAAGGCTCGGCAACATCGAGTAATTTATTTGGAAGCCTCGGTTACAACCGAGTAGCATCTTGAGAAGGCTCGGCAATAACCGAGTAATATATTTCTAAAGGCTCGGCAACAACCGAGTAATAAATTCCCAGAGCATCGGCCAAAGACCGAGTGATATATTTCTGAAGGCTCGGCAACAACCGAGTAATAAATTCATCCATAAAAGTATGCTCTTTCTAGACCCATTTTTATTCATTGAATTAAATTCAGTTTTTAAAAGGTCTGCAAAATTTTTATAACTCTCCTTGAAAGTTACAATAAGAAGCAGGTCATAAAAAGCCCCGGCCAGAGCCGGAGTGCATCTCTTATTATCGAAAGCCCCGGCCAGAGCCGGAGTGCATCTCTTATTATCAAAAGCCCCGGCCAGAGCCGGAGTGCATCTCTTATTATCAAAAGCCTCGGCCAGAGCCGAAGGGCATCACCTATTAACAGAAACCTCGGCCAAGACCGAGTGACATGTCAGAACCCTCGGCTAAAGCCAAGGGAATTTCTTATTGATCTTCAAAAGCCCCAGCCAGAGCCGGAGTGCATCTCTTATAATCAAAAGCCCCGGCCAGAGCCGGAGTGCATCTCTTATTATCAAAAGCCTCGACCAGAGCCGAAGGGCATCACCTATTAACAGAAACCTCGGCCAAGACCGAGTGACATGTCAGAACCCTCGGCTAAAGCCGGAGGGAATTTCTTATTGATCTTCAAAAGCCCCAGCCAGAGCCGAAGTGCATCTCTTATTATCAAAAGCCCCGGCCAGAGTCGGAGTGCATCTCTTATTATCAAAAGCCTCGACCGAAGACTGAGTGATATATTTCTGCAGCCTCGGCCAATCCGAGTGATACAGCACTAAAGCTTCGTCCCAGCCGGATAATTTCTCGGACACTCTAGTGCAACTAAAGCACCTTATTTTACTGCAGCAAAAGGGCCGCTCAGGCCTTTCTCTAACCTACACAGAGATAAATACTTCCTCTACAGAGGATCGAATGACATGTCCCCTAAATAAGATTGCTCCAGAATTCTACTCCCTATATCCGAAATTACACTTCGGACTAGGGAGTGGGGGGGCATGTGATGAGGGGTAAAATCGTCATTGCATTGTTGACCACTCACATCGGCGATGGGATCACGCCCAGTCCAAATGCCCTGCTTGCCAGCTGGCCGGCTAGCACGACATTCTAGCAACAAGAGTCTCCTCATAATAAAGAAAGAGAACAAGAGGGAAAAAAAGGGCCACATCATATGCGTGGGTTCTCCCAAGGGCCCCCTCATTAATATCTGGCAGTCAAATCAATAGGCTGGAGCATTTAATGGTGCAGAAACGGTCATAATGACTTAGCCAGCATTTAATGGAATAAAAAGAGAGGAGAAAGCATACTTCGGCCAACATGCCTCGGAAAATATAGTTCGGCAAATATACTTCGGCCAACATAGCTCGGCCATCATAGCTCGGCCAGCATAGCTCGGCCAGCCTCAGCATCAGCCAGCTTCAGCATAGCTCGGTCACCATAGCTCGGCCAGTATAGCTCGGCCAGCCTCAGTCTCAGCCAGCTTCAGCATAGCTCGGCCAACATAGCTCGGCCAGCATAGCTCGGCCTGCCTTAGCATCAGCCAGCTTCAGCATAGCTCAGCCAGCATAGCTCGGCCAACATGCCTCGGCAAATATAGTTCGGCAAATATAGTTCGGCCTCCGCAACTACGCTATGTCTTTTGCATCAAGGCATTTATGACCTCATAAAGGCCACATATATCCACCTGCTTTAAGGCATTCAATGCCTTATTTTTTTTCCCTGCATTAAGGCATTTATGGCTGCCACGTTCGCCCTTTATGCCGCGGCACCTACCTCCGCCGAGCCTCCACCAGCCATGATGACTGAACCACAACACCTCTGCGGAATCTGGCGCGGGAGAGTTCAAATTCACTGTAACAGAATAAGATTCCAAACAAGAAATCATGCCAAAACGTGGCCTAGGACCTACAATAGTGGCCTAGGGACCACGCAGCCACTGAGTCTCGAGCCATCGGCCAGCTCTCCCCGCCTCCCAGCCGTCGATCCTCTAACTAACCAGATATGGATCCTACCGGCCCTGTAACAACCTGATTCGAATCCGTTTCGAATCCCAACAACTTTCAGACCTCATCCAGAGCACGTCCAAGAAGTCAGGTGACCGCCTATAAATACTACCACCCTCAAGCCTCTCAGGTACGGCTATTCTACGCCCATTTTTCATTCGCAGTTCTCACACTCCGCCATGAAAGCTCCCACGAGAGCTCGGAGGAACTCTTTCCGGGGGATCCTTCTCCCCATATTTGTTGATTGCTGGTCTCCACTGACTTGGGCGTCGGAGGGTCTTCCGCAGAGGGCCACCCCCAACGCCTCTTGCGTGAGGACTGTCTTGCAAGTCCGCCTAGGAGGGAGCCCACGCTGCAGCCCGATCGCGCCCGAACCGGAAGACAGATTTCAGCGGCAACAATAGTCATGTATCAAGTAAATCCTAAAAATAGGTCAGGTACCATGCATAATGAAGCCATTAACAATTATTTATCTACTTGATCCATGTGCATCGGTTGATTCTATCATTTCAAAGTGAGAACTACACGTCCTCCTCCCTTCCACATTCAACTCATATGCCTATTCCTAATGCAAGCTAGATCTTCAATAATGTAAAATGCATTTGCACATGTAAATAGATAAAATCATCAACACCAAATTCATCAAAAAAAAATCCACTAGGGAGAGTGAGGAGAGGGAGGTAAAAAAGGGAGGATCGCCTTCTTTAACATGATGCCTCATAAAATAAAGAAGAAAGTTCACCTTTTTTTATTTTATTTTATTTTTGTCGGTAAGTCACATAGGAGTTCATTTCCTATTTGACATGCATTTAGACTATCCCTATTTACATCACCTCATATGATTACAACTAATAAATGTCCAATCAATAACTGAGAGTTCTCAACTAAAGAAAAACTTGTGACACTAGATTACAACTTGGCGTTCCCCAACTCAGGTATTAAGTGTGCATCATAAAAAGAGAAAATGTATTTTTCCCCAAAAATATTTGTTGGAAAGTCTAAATAATCTACTCTGCACACAATCTGTGAACTCTACTGCAATAAATTCACGAGGCATAATAAGAAATCTAAGGTAATACAGGTTATGGCAGAAAAAAGAAAGAATGAAAAAAGGGTGAATGTTATTTGTTAATGTACAAGTTAACTAAACTGGCTCCCTTCTCAAAAGCGCACCCCAATCATGCACAACCACACACATTTCAAACATGCAAGAGTGCTTGTGTAGAAAGCTTTAAGATCCACAGCTTAATTTTGTTCGTCTAATCCAGTTTGCATGTGATGATCAGCAAATCCGAGTCATTCTGCTGAAGTCAGGGGGTTGAGCTGACAAAACCAAAGAATTTTCCCTAGTCCAACTCCAAAATAAATGGTAACTTATGAAGATCCAGCTCACTTCTTGCAGACAGCAGCAATCAGCCAGTAAGATCATCCTTCTAACCAAATCTAATACTAACCTTGACAGAATTATGACTAGACCCTTTTAGCCAAATTAGAATCACTGCTGGCTTTTGTTGCGCCTTCTTCCTTAGTTGTAAATGTTCATTTAAATTTTAGGATTTGCTTTCTTAGGCACCTGAGTTTTTTATGACTCTTCCAAAGGTTCAGCCAAACAGAAGAAAAATGATCTTGTACAAGCAGTGAGACCACAACTCACATTTCATAGAGTTGGATACATACAGTGAAAACAGAGGACAAATCTCAGATTTTAACCTGATCTAAGGCCCTCTGTTTTACCACCAGGTTGCATCAATGTGAAGGCAATTGCACTGCTACTGAAGATATTTTCTCTGAACCCAGAAAAACTGTGCTCTATTTGAACTTCAATTGTTCACCAACAAGATATACTCCATGGCATCCAAAGTTGCATCATCCTTCGAGAAAGCTAACAGTGCAGAATTTTAAATGGATTTTCTTTTTCTTCTTCCCGGCACCTTATTGGTCGGCAAAATGAATGATAAACAATTAGATTTAATGGCTTCATATGACTTCATTTAAGGGCAAATGACAATTAATTCAGAGATAAGTTTTTAAAAATATTATCCTTTTTTGTAACCTTTATTTTCTACCTTAATAATTGTGGATTTGCTATCTTGAGAAGTGAAGCTGTCTCTTTTGAGGTTGGATTGCAACACGGACGCACCAAAGTCCATGTGTCACCTTTCTTACTCTAGAACCTAATCAGAGATAAAAATTAATAAAGAGACAAGAACAGATCTAATCCAATATCAGATCACGATCAAAAAATGCTCATTTTGCTGATTAATTAAGGTTCAACTAATCAGTCCACTAATCCTCAATTTTGCTGCAAAGCGAAAGAATATGGAAGAGCCTTTTCTTCCCTCATTATAAAACCAATGGACAATTAATAACCACAGTACAGTTAATTTCTTTACCCAAATGAGTAGTTTAGATCATGGAGCTTGTCCTCGTATGCTTCTTTCAGTGTTGAAATATTAACAAAGAAAATGCAGTGAAGAACGAGTTTCCGTTCGTCATATCCAACACCGCTTAATAAAAAGCCTCAGCAGCTCGGATTTGCAAAATTAAGGCAGAAATTTCTTCCTAAACCACCAAGAAAGCATAATTTCCGCTACCCTCCACCATGGTGGCTTTACGCAAGTTGGGAACCCTCTCCAGAAACCAAAATCAAGATCCCTAGATGGCAAACCCTAGAATATAACCCCAACTCTTGACGCAGAGAAAATGACGGAGATGCTTACCTCGGGGAGCGAAAAATGCAGGCAGCGGCCGCAAGGGTTTCCGGAGGGGAGAAGAGACCGCTGGCTGAGGGATCGAAACAGCGTGCTGGTTGGAGAGGGAAGCTTAGAATAATCGGATCACAGTATATTTTCAAGTGCCTGAAATTAAAATTCCCCGAGGAAAGGAGGAAAAGGCAACGGCGGTCGGAGGCCACAGACTGGGGGGCAACCGGGCAAGGTTTCGAAATTAGATCTAGCGAATATTGATGGTTCGGATTTCTGGGATCCACATCCGCGTCTTGATAAACGGCGATCGTTGGTTTTGGGATGCGAGTAGGACGTTTGACCCAGGCCTCAACACCCGAGAGGTCTCGACAAGCGGTGGGGCCCGACTTGCAAGGTCATTAAAAATTCCCGTAATTTTGATCTTTTTAAATTCATTTTCGCGAATGAGTCAATTTAAAATAAATGACTTATTTAGAAATTCTTTTTGGATTAGGATTAGATCCAATGGTAATTGGATATCGCTAGGGTCATTGTTTGCTAGGTGAATTTTTCAAAAAGCTAATCAATTTTTTTATTGACTAATTTATTCATATTCTTTTATATTATTTTTTTAATAAAAGGATTAAATTCTTGCTACATCATTTATTTATGAAATGAAATAAATCTTATCCAATAAACAGATAAATAAATTAGAATCCTATTAGTAAGATAAAATATATTCTTTTATTACTAAAATATTTTCTCTCATAATTCTTCTGTTTCTTTGCCACCTTAAGCCTCAATTATACTCTTTCTCTCTTTTCTCTTCCCAATTGTCGTCGTGCATTACAATTGCGAGCCGCCTCATTATCATTCTCTTTCCTCTATTCAATTCTCTGGCGTTCTTTATAAGGCATGGAATAAAGCTCCCACTATCTACAAGTCATCTGCTATTTTTATCACCGTCGTCCTTGCCATGGCTTGAAGCCTTTAGCCATCCGCTTATTACATGAAAGCAAGCACTTTTGCAGTTTGCTACAAGTCATCTCCTATTTTTCTCGTACCACTTTCTCATTCCTTTTCTTCCATGTCCTCTCTTATTTTCCTTTTTTTTCCCTTATTTCCATCCACTTGTTACATGAAGATAAGGTATACTATATCTGTTTGAATTTGATAAAATATTTTAATTTTTTTATTATCAATATTGGTTACATAAAAAAATTGATGAAAAAGAATCCGTATACAAGCAAATTAATACTAGCAGACCATAATACGCAGCGGAATAATAAATAAAATGCACAAACTAAACACCAAGATTTACGTAAAAAATCATGGGCAAGCCAGAGAAGAAGATCCACTTTAGAATAATAAATATCCAAGTCTCAAAGTCCCTTGCCGGGACTTGAGAAACAAACACAAAGAATAATAGGAATATAAGGATTATGTCACCGAAAATATGATCTTCTGCATTACCTCCTTATTTTCTTCCCTTCGCTTCTTTTCTTCTTTTGTTTTTCTCCTTCCACCTTCACGTTAACCGAAGCCTTCTCTTCATGCTCATGGCTCAAAGAGCCCTCAAGAAATCCCATGAATCCTTCAATGCCTCGTTCTCCTGACCATTTGCTCCCACAAAAAACTAGTGGCTGCTACGGAAAGAAAAAAATGAAAAGACGGCTGCTCACCACTTCCTCTTTTTCTTCCTAGCGGCTACAGCTTTAAAAGAAAGAAAAAAGTTCCTGAAAAAAGGAGCAACGCTCCTTTTTTCCCTAATGGGCTAAACAAATTGGGCCATGAGCCCAATAACCTCCCCTTCAGCCCATATAGGAGGTTGTCTTATACTTCCTTAGTGTGAAATCATGTCGACCAACTGTCGGTATATCTCTTGTATTTCTTTTGACAAGGTCTTTATCAACATGTCTGTCCTATTTTCATCTATGTGAATTTTATGAAACTGCAACTACTTCTCTTCAAACACATTTTCAATATAGTGGTATCTAACATCTATATGCTTTGACTTGGAACGAAAAGTTGGGTTCTTGCACAAGTGGATGGCGCTCTGGCTGTCACAATGTACCACATAATTTTCTTATTTCAGCCTCAATTTATGTAATAATTCTTTCATCCACAGCAGCTCCTTACATATCTCGATAGCAGCGATATATTCTGCCTCTATGGTGGAAAGAGCTACACACCTTTGCAATCTGGATTGCCATGACACAGCTTCCCCTACAAAAGTAAGTATGAAACCTAATATGGACTTCCTTGTATCAATATCTCTCGCCAAATTAGCATCTGTGTAACCAATCAGCACAGGTGGACCACCCCCAAAGCTTAAACAAACTTTGGAGCTTCCTCTGAGATATCTAAAGATCCACTTCACTTCTTCCCAATGCTCTTTTCCTGGATTTGTAAGAAATCTGTTAGCAATACCCACTGCATATGCGATGTCTGGCTTCGTACATACCATCGCATACATCAAACTTTTGACTACCAAAGCGTAAAGAACCTTCTTCATTTTCTCCTTCTCCTCATCACTTGAAGGACTCTACTCTGAGCACAACCTGAAGTGACCTGCAAGAGGAGAACTAACTGGCTTTGCATTGCTCATACTGAACCTATCCAATACCTTCTCAATGTACTTTTCCTATGACAATCATATTTTCTTGGTTCTTCTATCACGAAAAATCTGCATGCCTAGTATTTGCTTTGCTAGTCCCATATCTTCATTGCAAATGAATTGCTCAGCTCCTTCTTCAACCTATCAATCATAGACATATCTTTTCCAAAAATAAGCATGTCCATCAACATAAAGTAGGAGTATGACAAAATCCTCACTAAATCATTTGATATACACACAATGATCTGAAGCCATTCTTTTGTATTCATTTTCAGCCATAAATAAATCAAATTTCTTGTACCACTGCCTTGGAGCTTGCTTCAGCCTATATAAGCTTTTTTTCAATCTGCAAACAAGATTTTCTTTACCTTTGACTTTGAAGCTTTCTGGTTGCTCCATATAGATTTCCTTCTCCAAATCACCATGAAGAAAAGCTGTATTCACATATAACTGCTCAACCTCAAGTCTAGACTAGCAGCAATACCTAGAGCAACACAAATTGAAGACATTTTAACAACAGAAAAAAAAATCTCTTCAAAGTCAATACCTTTCTTTTGACCAAAGCCTTTCACAACCAATCTGGCCTTGTACTTTGGTTAAGAACACTGCTGTTGAGTCTTTAACCTGAAAACCCACTTGTTCTTTAAAGCCTTCCTTCCTTTTGGTAGTTCCCCTAAATCATATGTGTGGTTATTCTGTAAGAAATATATTTCTTCCTACAAACCTACTAACCACTCCTTTTTCTACTCACTTTCAACTGCCTTCTGGTAACATTCTGGTTCACCTACATTAGTAAGCATTATATATTCATCTGTAGAATGCCTTTTGGAAGGTTGACTATATCTAGTAGATCTTCTCAACTGAGGCTCTGTAGGAGGTTGCTCCTGATCTCCTTCCTGCTCAATATGTCCTACAAGTGAGTTAACATATGCTTCTGCACTATTTTCTTGCACAACTCCCCCATCACCCTGATATACTGGAGGAATAACTGGATCACAGTATGTTAATCCTCCTGCAAAAGACTTGACTGGCACCTCTTGAAGTCTTGAAGGGTTTGATCTTCAAAAAATACCATATCTCTGCTTCTGAACACCTTCTACCTTTCTGGATCCCAAAGTCTATAAACAATCTCATCATGTGAGTAACTAAGCAAAGCACATTCTTTTGTCTTACCATCCAGCTTGGACCTCTCAATATCTGGAACATGTGCAAATGCACGGCAACCAAACACTCTCAAGTACTTGTAAGAGACATCTTTTCCTGACCATACATGCTCTACAACATCACCATCTAGAGCTGTACATAGTGACAAGTTTATTACATCAACTGATGTCTTCAATGCCTCATCCCAAAATCTTTTAGGTAACTTGGACTATGAAAGCATACATCTGATCTTTTCCGTGATGGTGCGATTCATTCTCTCTATAATTGCATTATGTTGAGGAGTACCAGGTACTGTCATCTCATGCTGAATGCCATGTGACCTGCAATAATTATCAAATAACCCTGTGTACTCACCACCATTATCTAACCTTATGCATTTTAATTTCTTTCCTGTCTTTCTTTCAACTCTGGCATAAAACTCTTTGAAGACATTAATAACCTGATTTTGGTCTTCAAACCATAGACCCAAACTTTTTGAAAAAATCATCTATAAAAATAACAAAATAAAGTGTACCACTGATACCTAGAACATTAACAAATCCACTAGGAGTTTTTGTCCTCAGGACCACAAACATTTTTCTAGACAAAGCAGGACTAGCAAAAGAAACTCTATGTTGCTTGCCAACCAAACAATCAACACATGGGTTTAGATGTATACCTTTGAAGTCTGTAGAACTTCTCTCTTGGAAAGAACTTGCAGCCCCTTCTCACTCATGTGTCCCAGTCGTTTATGCCACAACTCCATGCTAAAGTCTTTCTTTGTAGCATTCAACTGTTCACCATAAGCTTTAGCATGTAACCTGTACAAAGTGTGACATTTTTTCCCACTAGCTAAAACAAGTGAACCTTTACTGAGCTTCTATTGCCCTTTGTGAAATCTGCTATCAAAGTCTTCATCATCAAATCTTCCAACTGAGATTAAATTTAGCCTCAAGTTAGCCACATGCCTTACATCCTTGAGTACCAACTTACAGCCAAGATTGGTCTTCATGTGGATGTCACCCATGCCAATGATGTCTGGTGTGCCTTGATTTTTCATCTTGACAATACCAAAATTTCTAGTCCTATAGGTAGAAAAAAACTTCCTCCATGGTGTAGCATGATAAGAAGCACATGTGTCAATCACCCACTCATGATTCTGACACTCGCATGAGAAGATACCATCAGAAGTAGACAAAATCAAATAATCATCATTCTGCACTGTAGCTGTGATATTCTTCTTTGACTCTGTATCCTCTACTTCTTTTGACTTTTTCTTGCTCTTCTTAGGCTTCTTACACTGATTCTTGTAGTACCCTTTCTTACCACAGTTGTAACAAGTAATATCTTTTCTTGACCTTGATTTGCTTCTACCCTTATATGAATTATCTCTATTTCTAGACTTTGACCGTTCTCTATTCTATGAGACAAGTGCCTATGAATCAATCTGAGAAGTTGCTGAATTCTTTCTCCTCAACTCCTCATTCAACAAATTACTTGTTACTTAACTCATGGTGACAACACCGTCTAGTGCAGAATTACTAAGGAAAACCACCAGTGTCTTCCAACTTTCTAGCAATCAACAGAGAAGTAACCACAACAAGAAAATATTGAAATAGCAACGTAAATTTAGCGACGCATCATTGCGTTGCTAAATTGCAACCACTTTGCGATGCCTCCGTGACAACAAAACATTGCGACGCAATTAGCGACGCATTAGCGACTCAATAAACTAAAAAATAAAAAAATATAATTTTTTTATTTAGCGACGCAAATAATGCGTCGCAATATTTTTAAATTAATTTTTTATAAAATATAAATATGGGAAAAAAATATTGCGACGCAACTCAGTGCATCGCAATGTTTTTAAAATAATTAAATATGTTAAATAGAGACGCATTAGTGATGCAATAAACTAAAAAATTAAAAAAATTATTTTTAATTTAGCGACGCACCAATTGCATCGCAAATAATTTAAATAAAATTAATTTTTATAAAATATAAATATGAGAAAAAAATATTGCGACGCAACTCAGTGCGTCGCAATGTTTTTAAAAAAATTAAATATGTTAAATAGCGACGCATTAGCGATGCAATAAATTAAAAAATTAGAAAAATTATTTTTTAATTTAGTGACTCACTAACTGCATTGCAATTATTTTAAATAAAATTAATTTTGATAAAGTATAAATATGAGAAAAAATAATTGCGACGCAACACAATGCGTCACAATGTTTTTAAAAAATTTAATTATATTAAATAACGATGCATTAGCGATGCAATAAACTAGAAAATTAGAAAATTTATTTTTAATTTAATGATGCAATAATTGCGTCGCAATTATTTTAAATAAAATAATTTTTTATAAAATATAATTATGAGAAAAAAATATTACGATGCAACTCAGTGTGTCATAATATTTTAAAAAAATTAATTATGTTAAATAGCGACGCATTAGCGACGCAATAAACCAAAAAATTAGGAAAATTATGTTTTAATTTAGCGACGCACTTGTTGCATCGCAATTATTTTAAATAAAATTAATTTTTATATAATATAATTATCATATTAAAAAATTGCGACACAAACCTTTGCGTCGTAATGTTTTTAAAAAAATTAATTATATTAAAAAGCGATCGGTCCGAGATCGGTCGTGGCCAATCGGAATCAGGGCTTGGATCGATCGCAACCGTCGGATCATCGCCGATCGGATCGATTGCCGCGGTCCGAGATCAGTCGTGGCCGATCGGGATCAGTGCTGCGATCGATGGCAACCATCGGATCATCATCGATCGGTCCGATCGCCATGGTCCGAGATCGGTCGTGGACGATCGGGATCAGGGCTTGGATCGATCGCAACCGTCAGATCGTCGCCGATTGGACCGATCGCCACGGTCCGAGATCGATCGTGGCCGATCGAGATCATGGCTTGGATCGATCGCAACCATCGGATCGTCGATGATCGGACCGATCGCCACGGTCCGAGATCGGTCATGGCCGATCGAGATCAGGGCTTGGATCGATCGCAACCGTTAGATCGTCAGTGATCTCGGACCAATCGCAACGGTTCGGGATCGGTCGTGGCCATCGGGATCAGGGCTTGGATCAATCGCAACCGTCGGATCGTCGCCGATTGGACCGATCGCCACTATCTGAGATCGGTCGTGGCCGATCGGGATCATGGCTTGGATCGATCGCAACCGTCGAATCATCGGCGATCGGACCGATCACCACGGTCAGAGATCGGTCGTGGCCGATCGAGATCAGGGCTTGGATCGATCGTAACCGTCGGATCATCACCGATCGGACAGATCGCCATGGTCCGAGATCGGTCATGGCCGATCGGATCATGGCTTGGATCGATCGCAATCATCGGATCATCGGCGATCGGACCGATCGCCACGGTCCGAGATCGATCGTGGCCGATCGGGATCACGGCTTCGATCGATCGCAACCATCGGATCGTCAGTGATCGGACCGATCGCCACGGTCCAAGATCGGTCATGGATGATCGGGATCACGGCTTCGATCGATCGCAACCGTCGGATCGTCGCCAATCTCGCACTAATTGCAACGGTCTGGGATCGGTCGTGGCCGATTGGGATCACGGCTTGGATCGATCGCAACCGTCAGATCGTCACCTATCGGATCGATCACGATGGTCCAAGATCGTTCATCGCTGACCGGGATCGATCAGGGCTTGGATCAATCGCAACCGTCAAATCGTCGGCGATCGACTGATCACCACGGTCCGAGATCGGTCGTGGCCGATCGGGATCAGGGCTTGGATCGATCACAACCGTCAGATCGTCGCCGATCAGACCGATCACCACAGTCCGAGATCGGTCGTGGCCGATCGGGATCACGGCTTGGATCGATCGCAACTGTCGGATCGTCGGCGATCAAATTGATCGCCACAGTCCGAGATTGGTCGTGGCCGATCAGGATAACGGCTTGGATCGATCGCAACCGTCGGATCATCGGCGATCGGATCGATGCATGGTCCGAGATCAGTCATGGCCGATCGGGATCATGGCTTTGATCGATCACAACCGTCGGATCGTCGGCGATCGGACCGATCGCCATGGTCCGAGATCGATCGTGGCTGATCATATCACGGTTTGGATCGATCGCAACCGTCGGATTATTGCTGATCAAATCGATCGCCGCAGTCCGAGATCAGTCGTGGCTGATCGGGATCAGGGCTTGGATCGATCGTAACCATCGGATCATCGCCAATCGGTCCGATCGCCACGGTCTGAGATCGGTCGTGGATGATCGGGATCAGGGCTTGGATCGATCACAACCGTCGGATCATCGCCGATTGGACCAATCGCCATGGTCCGAGATCGGTCGTGGCCGATCGGAATCATAGCTTGGATCGATCGTAACCATCAGATCATCGGCGATCGGACCGATCGCCACGGTCCGAGATCGGTCGTGGCCGATCGGGATCAGGGCTTGGATCGATCGCAACCATCAGATCGTCAGCGATCTCGGACCGATCGCAACGGTCCAGGATCGGTCGTGGCCAATCGAGATCAGGGCTTGGATCGATCGCAACCGTCGAATCGTCGCCGATTGGACCGATCGCCACGGTCCGAGATTGGTCGTGATCGATCGGGATCACGGCTTGGATCGATCGTAACCGTCGGATCATTGGCGATCGGACCGATCGCCACAGACCAAGATCGATCGTGGCTGATCGGGATCAGGGCTTGGATCGATCGCAACCGTCGGATCGTCAGCGATCTCGGACCGATCGCAACGTCCGGGATCGGTCGTGGCCGATCGGGATCACGACTTGGATCAATCGCAACCATCGAATCGTCGGCGATCGGACCGATCGCCACGGTCCAAGATCGATCTTGGCCAATCGGGATCACGGCTTGGATCGATCGCAACCGTTGGATCATCGCCGATCAGTCCGATCAGTCGATGCAATTTCAAAGAAAATAAAAATAATTTTTCCACATAAAATAATTTTTAATATTGCGACGCATTTATTGCATCGCAATGTTTTTAAGAAAAATAACAGTAATAAAAAAATTAAAAAAAATATTGCGATTCAATATGTGCATCGCAATTATTTTCAGAAAATATAATTTTTATCAGTTATAATTATTAAAAAAATATTGTGACGCATTAGCGATGCAGTTTCCTAAAAAATATTTTTCTGGAGAAAATAATTTTTAATATTGCGACGCATGTATTGCATCGCAATGTTTTTTAAAAAAATAAATGTAATTAAAAATTTTTTAAAAAACATTGCGATGCATTATTTGCATCGCAATTATTTTGAGAAAATATAAATTTTATCAGTTATAAATATTTAAAAAATATTGCGACGCATTTGTGATGCAATTTTTCAAAAAATAAATTTTATCACTTATAATATTTAAAAAATATGCGATGCATTTGCGACACAATTTCCTAGAAAAAAAATTTTTTTTGAGAGAAATAATTTTTAATATTGCGACACATTTATTGCATCACAATATTTTTTTAAAAAATAAATGTAATAAAAAATTAAAAAAATATTGCGACACAATATGCATCACAATTATTTTCAGAAAATATAATTTTTATCAGTTATAAGTATTAAAAATATTACGATGTATTAGCGATGCATTTCCTAAAAAATAAAATTAATTTTTTCGAAGAAAATAATTTTCAATATTGCGACGCATGTATTGCATTGCAATGTTATTTAGAAAAAAATGTAATTAAAAAATTTAAAAAAAACATTGCGACGCAATATTTGCATCGTAATTATTTTCAGAAAATATAAATTTTATCAGTTATAAATATTTAAAAAATATTACGACGCATTTGCGACGCAATTTCCTAGAAAATAAAAATTATTTTCTGCCGGACATTGGCGCCAAGTTTGCGACTCATTAGCGACGCAATTAGTTGCGTCGCTAAATTTTGCATAAAATAATAAAAAAGCCAAATTAGCGATGGATTAGCGACGCATTGTTTCATCGCTAATCCATAATAAAATTTTTAAAAAAATAATGAGTGATTAGCGATGCATAAATTGCATCACTAATTACCACTATTTAACGGTTGGTCGGGCCGGCCCCCCCTTCCCTTCTCTTCTTCTTCCTATTCCTACCCTAGCCGCCGCCGTCCATCCGCTCCTCCGGCTCCCCCCGTCATCTCCCCGGCGAAAGCTCCCCCACTCCGGCGGCGTCCCCTCGCGACCGAGGTAAGCCCCCCCTCCTCCTAAATTATTTTTTTTTAAAAAAAAGGTTCGGCCAAGGCCACGGCCATGGCCATCTTCTCCGGCCGCTACCGTGGCCACGGCCGGCCAGGCCACCCAAAAAAATTTTACATTTTTGGGGGGGGTTTTCCCACCCCCCCTTCGTCTTCTCCGGCCACGGCCGCTGCCGTGGCCGTCTCTCTGGCCCGGCCGCTGCCGTGGCCTGGCCACGGTGGCCAGGCCACCAAAAAAAAATTTACAGTTTAAGGGGGTTTTCCCCACCCCCCTTCGTCTTCTACGGCCACTGCCGTGGCCTAGCCACGGTGGCCAGGCCATCGAAAAAAAAAAATTAATGGGGGGTTTTCCCCACCCCCCTCCCGTTCGTCTTCTCCGGCCACGGCCGCTGGCTTGGCCACGGTGGCCAGGCCACCAAAAAAAAATTACAGTTTGGGGGGGTTTCCCCACCCCCCCGTCTTCTATGGCCACGGCCACGACCGTGGCCGTCTTCTCCGGCCATGGCCACGGCCGTGGCCGTCTTCTCCGGTCAAAAAAAAAAAAGTAACAACTAGGGGCTTTTCCCCACCCCCGGCCCCTTCAATTAAAAAAATTAACACTTATAAAAAAAATTAACAAAAAAAAATTAGATTATATCATATTTTATTGTTTTTAAAAATATTTTCAAATAATTTGACGATAAATATAAAAATATATAAATATATTTTTAAAACATGGGCAACTTAATTTTTTTTTTAAAGTAACAGCTAGGGGGGTTTTCCCCACCCCCCGGCCCCTTAAAAAAATTTTTTTAACACTCATGAAAAAAAATTAACACAAAAAATTTAGATTCTATTATATTTTATTATTTTTAAAAATATTTTCAAATAATTTGATGACAAATATTAAAAAAAATATGACTACTAATCTAATTTTTTATTAGATTAGTTATAAATTAATTAATTTATGTCATTAGTCGTAGTTCTTTGGATAGACTGATTTAGCTCATCAATCATGACTCTTTTTAAATCAACTGATTAAACTCATAAATCGTAGCTATTTAGGTCAATTAATTTAGCTTATCAGTTTTAACTTCTCAAGTAAGCTTATTTTAGACCATCAACCTTGTCTCTTTAGATCATCAATCAAAACTCTTAGATAGGTCGAGCTGAATTAGCTTAGCTATTTAGGTCAACTAGTTTAGCTCATTAACCATAACTCTTTAGATTAGGTAATTTCAAAATTGCAGTCGTAGCTTTTCATTTCTTTGTAGCTGTTTATGCAATAATATTTGTGCATTTGTAGTTATTTACAATTGTTATGTCTTGATTATTTACATTCTGCTTCAAATTGAATGATGCATTAAATTATGTAATGCTAGATAGAAAGTCTTGTTGTATTACTATTTAATTTTCAGCAACAAATTAGTAGTTTCAATGATTTATATTTTAGTCTTCACAAACATTATATTCGACATAATAATCTTAAGAAGTCGGTGACTATATATAGAACACTATTCCTATATATGTATAATTGACAAGAAGTTAAGAATAACAAGCATAAGTTCGATTGTCTTCGGATTTCCATATTATTAATCATAGCACTATAACCTTTAGACCCGATTGAGAATTTGTAAGACTTAGTCTTGCAAATTCTTAAATTGTCCTGGTGGACAGTTTGAGAATATTTTTTGCGATATGTTAGTCTGCTATTAATCATCGTTGGGTGAGATTGCGGTTTGTATTTGCTCATACGTTCTCCTAGTGTGGCATATATGCCACACATTTAGGAGAACATATGGGGAAATGCTGCTGAAATTTCAACGTAACCGATCGATGATAATTAATAACAGAATAACATATCACAAAAAATATTCTTGAATGGGATAGGGCCTTACCTTTTAGACATGGAGTGAATGTAGAATTAATTTAGGACACTTGAATGCTTGTGAAGTCTCATGATTAAACGGACCACCTTGCGGCCCGACCCGAACTCAAGCCCTAGCATTAGGCTGGCATGAACCTGTGCCTCGGTCCTTGCTAGCACGCCAAGGATCGTAGCCATGGCCGGGCCTTGCAGGGTAGGGACCTTAGTTGTCTTAAAAAAATTGGTTTAGTTATAAATTATTTAAATGGTTGTTATTAACCTAGTTGTGTAAAAGAAATAATTTAGTTATATATTTAGTAATGCTAATATAGTTTTATAATGTGGTTTCCTTTAATGGTTTACCAGAAATTGTATAAGTCGGTCAAAAATGAGCGGGGCTCGCTCGTGGATGTATGCAAGGATAAAAGATTGCTTGCTTAATCCAGATTTTCTGAATGGATTGGAAGAATTTATCGCATTTGCATGTAGCCAACCTGAATGGATGGATGGGCCTAGGATTAGGTGCCCATGCAACTATTACATGTGTCAGAATAAAGCCTACAGAGATATCGAAACTGTTAAGGTGCATATGTGTAAAAAGGGGTTTGTTCCTGATTACGATGTTTGGTACTGTCATGGTGAACCAGAGGAAATTCCAGCAGTTGTTACAAGTCAACAAGTGTCAATTTCGTTGATGAACCATTTGTGAATCTAAACACATATGAAGAAATGGTGATGAATGCATCGGGTAATGAATTCAATCAGAATACATTTATGGAAGAACCAAATCCAGATGCACAGCAATTTTATGATATGTTGTGTGCTGCAAATCAAGAATTGTATCCTGGTTGTGAGGGTCATTCCCTATTGTCTACGGCTGCTCGGTTGCTGAATATTAAGGCAGAACATCGATTATCAAAAAGGTGTTTAATTCTGTAGCTGGGTTAATCAAGGAAATTTTGCAAAATGATAATGTTGTAGCAGACAGTTTTTACTCAACGAAGAAGTTGTTGCGTAGGCTTGGGCTCCCGGTTAATAAGATCGATTGTTGCTTGAACAATTGTATGATATATTGGGGTGAAGACTCGGAGCTGAGATGGTGTAAGATTTATGGGCAATCGAGGTACAAAAACGGCGAAGGGAGAGCTAGTACAAGTAGGAGGAAAAGTGTTCCTTACAAGAGGATGCATTACTTTCCTCTG